>OY482667.1:25910307-26083107 GCA_960531205.1 Andrena bicolor
CACCACTTATAGAAAGTCCCAAAAGCAAACTCACGGAAGAAAAGAAGAATACACCTGCAGATGTTTAGGACACTTCCGCACTCGCATCCCACTTTCCGCTACAGCCACCAAAATACGTACTTTCTATCGCACCGAATTCACGTCAAGGTATCCACGCGAGCTAATCCCCGGTGACACCGTTGACCTCCTTTTTGCCGAAGAAAAGGACGCCAGGCCGAGTCGTCATGGCTGACGTACGATGGGAACGTCATCGAGGGTTATATGCCGGAGACGACGATAGCCTGACTTACGCGAGGCAGAACGCTAAGCCAACCGGTCGTACACGTCGTAGGGTTATCTGCTCCCAGGTTATAGGGAGCATTAACGTCGCGACCACCGATCAAACTTGGTACCTGTCGACGGAACACGGCACACTTCCATCGCTGCACGGACGCAGACGCACGCTCCCGTGCGCCAACATCCCAGCGAGCCTTCACTGGCAACTCGATGGAACTTTCATTACCATTTTTCTATCGGGAGACGATGATGAACACGTCAGCTTGCAAACCAAATTCTCTGCTCGCTGAATATTTCCAAGCACCTAGGTTACTTTTTACCCTAATCCGTGCTGACCGCTTAAATATTATTGCTTCTAACTAGCATCCCTTCGTTCGTGATCAACTACATCAATTTCCTTTCGTCGTGCAATTCAAAAAATTCTGAGCTTCCCTTTTCTACATCTCTTTCTATTATTACGACTCCCTTCGTGCAGAAATCTGAACTCTTAACAGATTTAATGTCTTCACACGTAACACTAAATTCTATGTGTTACTATTCTCTTAACTACTTTCTTTATTTTTGTAATTAAAGAGTCCTTGTATAAAATACTGCATAAGTGCAAAAAAAATTATCGAAAAAGTCCTACGTGCCAATAGTAATATTATAGTATAGAATTTGACTTTTGGCACTTACAGAGTTTTCTAGAACTCTTTGTGCTATCCTGATTAGTCACGCTTTGGCTTCTTTGTTTTGCTGTTTGCTTGCTATGCAGGTAAAGTTTGAATGATTCTTGTACGACCGTACCTCGCCTTTTATGCAGGATAGAATTGTTTATTTATCGTGCGTTTCTATCACGTATGATATTAACCTGCATAATAACAATTTACGGACCGTACACGGTGGTTCTGTAAGTGACTTTCGCGGCTGGATGAAAGTTCCCGTTTTCGGAGATTCCAATCGCGCGAGCATCTCGAAAGAGGGAGATTGAGAGTTAAATTAACCGAGGAACAGCAGCCGACGCGGTACTCTCCGCGGAGTACGAGTCAGCGCTAGACAAGACGACAAATATTGATCCTCGAGCTACTTCGCTTGCCAGCCTTCTCCTTCAATTTTTCACCGTGAGAAAAATTCCTTCCGCGGCAGAGTACTCCGGGAATCTTCTGATCTCTTAGCTTACCGCGTATTCCGAGGGATATTTCTGATAATATAGAAGTAAGTGGATTTGGTGCAGAGTTTTGAAAGAGTAGGTTTAATCTGAAATGTAGGTATATTAAAACTTTAAATTACAAATAATGTATGAAAATAAAGTTAAAATACCTAACATCTCCAAAAAAGATCCCAATAAATCACTAAAAAATTACGTGAGTAAGCAAATTTTAATATTACCCATTCTTTCAGACCTACAAGGTGGTGTATCCATTTAAAGCCTCAACCATATTGGGTAATTCCGGGTGAGATGGCTCGATCACGCTCCTTTTGCAAATATATTTTTGTCCTTTATAAAACCACTAAATTTACGGTGTGCTGATTTTTTTAAAAAGTGGGCCATCTCTCCCCGACTTACCCTTCATTTTCAGTTCCCTCTCACAGAAACAGAATTCAGTGGAGAACTAGAATGAGTGTCTTACGTCCTCTTATTCCACAGCCGTCGATGAATAAGAAAGCGAATAATCAAAAATTCTGTTTAGATGAAAACCTTGCTAAAAAATTCAGTCACCCTCCCACGGCGCAAATGGACCGCGAGCCCCGACGTTTAAAGTGATCCCCGACGTTCCTTTTCAACGGTAATATCTTTGAGGCGTGTTGACGCCCGTGCACCTCCCTACACGAGGCCCACTGATTCGATTCGTGGCAGTATGTAGTTAGTCGCGTCGCTTGAAAGGCAGATAGATAATCAACCCGTACACGCTGCGGGCACGCTGTCCAGGTACAGCGAGAGTAAATATCGAGCAAAGAGCGATGCTTCGGCGTGCATCATTTGGCAAAAAGGGCTGGAAGAGCGCGTGGGTTTTCTCTCAACGATTATCCCTTTTCTTGCGGCACGTTTAACGACCCCAGTCGCCTACTGCTTGCGTGCGGAACCCTTTCTTCGTAGCGCAGCTCGTCGTAGTAATGAATATTACCCACCCATGCGGTAGCCTGATTATTCAGGCAATGACAATTGCAAAGATGGTTAGTGCAAAAGTGAGTGGAAGTTGGGCTTCGAAGTTATTTGTACCATGATCGCGTGCGACTGCTGTGAGTATGGCTCGGGTAACGTGTCTGTCTATAGCACGTCAGTTCTACTGGAAGTTGTCAGTCCTACACGTTGGCTATGTGATATTCTGTCGCAGAGGAGCTCAGCTTTCTGAAGCTTGTACATAATTCTATTTCGTGGTATCTATTAATTTTTATTGGACGAATCCAGTAGCGGATTTAAAAAAAGTTGACCTGTAGATATAACAAAATTATAAATTAATTAACGCGCGCGTGGTAGGAAAATTATAGGAAACAAAATAAATTATAGTATTTGGATAAAAGTATAGTCTTTTCTGGGAGATGGGACCAGAGTTGGGCATTAGCTAAATAAAAAATTATTTACATAACGGATCGAATAAAACTTGCTTTAACTTTAGATTCTGGGACAAATAACGTTAATTTTTTATTCGTCGAGCGTTTTTCAACTTCAGCGTCCAATAAAGTTAAAGTTATTCGACGAATTATTTAACTGAATATTTTTAACTTTTATTCGTTATTCGAAATTTTTATTAAAATAAAAATTTTCCCCACATCGAATGCGACCTCTGCCTTCTGGGCAGGGTCCCAGGCGGCAACTACTTATCGCCCTCTCGTTAAATCTGCACTGAAAGAATCACCTCCCCTTTGGTAGCCCCGCTAATGACGTTCCACCTTCTACAATGGAAGATCGAATGACACTCGATTAAACGCTTCCATTCGCTGCGTGGAGTTTCGCTTCTCCAATATCGATGCTTCTTGACTAAACCCATAACCTTCAGGTGCCAAAGCCCTCAGACTATCACCACTCGGCTCATAAGCACTGTTGCCCACTAGGCGACCAGGTCGCCGACGACCATGAGGTACACGGGGACATATGAGTTCGTACGCATTTGGTCGCGGCGAACAACAAAGGTTTCTGGTCGTCGGCGACCTGGTCTAAGGAGCGGGTACAGTGCACAGAGGCTGAAGTACGCGAAAATAGACGGAGGGTCAGATGGAAACGCAATTTCTCCTGAGGAGTTGCGAGACGGGGGTGACCTTTAATTGCGATGCCAGATGCGATGATGACCCGAAGGAGCGCGAACTATCGGGATGTTTTACACCTGGAAACGGGCCCGCTCGCACCGGGGGGGTATCCTCCCGTGGTTGCGGGGCCCCGATTGAGCCGTCCAGGTGGACGTCCCAACACACCGGGACGTCTGAACGGTCTTTAATGAAGAAAGACATCCAGTGTCGTGGTGGCTGACGGACTACAAGCGTTGCTAACGCGCCGCTGATCCTCCGGCTCGTCTCCCCCGTTTCCACCTCCGTCGTCGTAGTCCTCTTCGCCCTCTTCGCCCTCCCTCCCGTCACCGCCCCGGCGCGGACTTTCCAGACGCCGCTCACGGCTTTCTTCGCCAAAGAAACCGGTGAAGTGCGATCAAGCAGTCGTCAGGTGCTTTCTACCGGTCACGGCGACCACCGAGGCGAGAAAAAGAAGAGGGGAACGTGGCCCGGGCAAAAAGGGCCGCGTGTCGTATTACACGCGAGCTCGCCCGCGATTCAACCGTCCTCCACGAAAACTGCTTTCGCCCGGGCCCGATTCAATCAACTTTTTCAACCGTCACGAGACCGGGATTTATTAACGGCTTCGTTTAGCCATTGTTCCACGCTTCGTCCCAACTACGTGCCTTTGGTGGAGGTCCCATGGGGGAGAGAATGTTGGGGGTACCTACGAATCCAGGACTGAGTGCGCTCAACAAATGGAAGATTGATGAATTTTGGAGTTTCAAGTAGTTAACGGGATTGTAGGCATCGACGTTTGGAAACAGCCGATGGTGCGATTGGCACGGAGGTGGTGCCTGGTGCCACGTTATTTTGGGTATGTAGGGTTTTGTGTTTGTATATTGTATATCTGTATGATTTATTATTAGTTATTTGTTTATTGTAAATATCTATTGGTTTCTAAGATTTTGTTTATTATTTGTAAAGCAGTTATTTTGTTCATAATATAATTTGTCCTCAAACAGTGAAGACGTATTTTTCTCTAAAAATAAAGATCATTCCTAATTCGATATCCCCCACGGGTATACATAGAGTTCGGAAGAGAGTAACCTCGGGGAGTCAGCGTTGAGGAATTGGTTAGGCGACTGGCCAGTATGCAGAGGACCCGCAGTTTTTGGCTTCTAGTCCCATTGCCCGAGGTTCTCTTTTTCGCCCACAGGATGTAGCTGGAAATCTATGATGTCTCATGTGGAGGAACCGCTTTAGATTCATGTGAGCCGTGTTACCTCTTGTGTTTTTGTACAGTTTTGGTGAGAAAGCAGATCCAGCAGGATGTCTGCGTGTCTATCTTTTTGTCCGGGAGATAAATATACTGCCCCACGTTCTTCTAGCCAACTCTTCCCTAGTCTAAGGCAAATCATTCTTATCTCAATGTAGGGAGAGTTCCCTTAACGCCCGATGGCATCTAATACTGGACATTAGCTATATTTCTAAGACTTGAAATGCTACTAAACCGTTACTCCGCATGAACCGTAGAGGGGATAGAAGAAACAACAATTAAGTTTCGACACGTTCCAGTCGCGTCTGCATAGCTAAGGAGATCGATTAACTGTTGCGTTTGCGGGAATTCGATGCATAACCTTAAGCGTCCGGCACTAGAAGAACTCCCCTTACTCAACGAACCCAACCCTAAACTGAAATACCCCGAAACTGAAATTTTCATATTCTAGCCAACGCTTTATTCACGAACATTCAATTCTTGGCCGATCTCCTGAACCATCGTACTCCGTGAAGTTCACCTAGCTCGGGCTCCAGCTGGAAGGAGCGCGAAAGGCGCGGTAACCCTTTGCCACGGAGATAAATCCGCCGTGCCACTTTCCTGTGGGTAACGCGCCGCGTCTCTCCGCAGTCCGCCGTGTCCCCCTGGGGACTTCAATCATAACGGCGGAGCGAGGCTCCATAAATTTGTCAGCACGCGGGCGGGAAGGATAGCGTGGTGCTCGCGGGGGGATACACGTAGCACGACTGTCGCGTCGTGGCTCCGCCGGGACGAGAGCGGGCGTGCAGCCTGCGGACGAGCACGGAGACAACGACGTGGAAAATGTCATCCTCGTGCCGGAAGAGGTGCCCCGACGGTGTTGCGCGCCGCGACCGTGGGATGTGGGTCACAGGGCTGGGTGTGCTCCTCTTGGAAAAAGGAGAAGCACCGCGAGGGGGATGCGGCGTTGCTGGCCGCGCGGACACGACCCCACCGCGATGGGGCATCGTGCTCACGTCACGACCATAATCACCGTCCATTACCTAATAGCCGTGCACGGGGCAGTCCGTGTTCCTCGGACGTGTACGGGCGTCGCGCCGCGTCGCGTCGCGTTGCCGTCGATACGGTACTTGCTGCGGCAGTCGATCACGTCGCGGCTCCCAGCGAACCGTACGCCTCGAGGAACGCTCGAGTACGGGACACTGGGTGTCGTAAGGGGAATGTGGCGGAAGCTGAACGCTGAAGGGGTTGAAGATAAGAGTAGACTGGAATGTTGGGAATAGAAGGGATGGGTTTTGTAAGATTTTGGATAATAGGAGGTTGAGGATCTGTAAAAGTATGCTGAGAGTTGGGAAACGGTCGTTGGGTGTTTGGCATGTTTAGGAGAAGACTCTAAGGGTGGGTCCAGAGTCCAGGCTCTGTCTAAAACACTGATCTAAACTATTTAAAGAGGGAACCTACTGTAATCGGCAGAAATCAAGGTTCTTTTGGGGAATTTGTTGTAAGGAAACTGTACATGCAATCTTTTTAAAACTTTCAGACTATATTATTACCTATTTCACGAAGTGGACAAACATCATATCAAAACCTAACCAACTTCAAAAAGGAGGAGGTTATAGATTCAACCCGTATATATTTTTTTTTTTAATTTTTACTTAGCATATGGACTGATGTTGATAATCTCTTTTTTTTATTCGAAAGAGGTATTCATCCTACACTGCATCAATATTGGCCCAATATTTTGGCAGTTCTGGTTAATAATAAAGACTATTGTCACCTAATTATTATTTTTTATGTACGTGCACGCATATCTTCTCAGCATGTTGTATAAATATATATAAAACTAAAAAGACAGAAATGAAAAAATTAAAATGGACTTCAAAAAAATAAAAATACACTAAAAAGTACAAAAATAATTTTCGCCCTTATTTAATCTACGACTTTCATACTTTTTAAGTCGGCGCCTCATCATTTGCACTGTGTAAATCTGGCCCGTCTTAAAACATATAAGAGTCATAGATTAAATAAGGGAAAAAATTATTTTTCACTTTTTAGTGCATTTTTATTTTTTGAAGTCGGTTTCAATTTTTTTTGATACCGAAAAAAAATAACGCCTGCGGATGAGCCTATCGTGTTAGGGCGCAACGGTTGCGTAGCGCGAAGGGTTGAGCGTGCACTCGTGATCGATCGTAATGATTCATCTACGTTCTGTGAGGGAATATGGGTTAGTGTACAACCGTACAGTCGTGGCGTGGAAATAGAATCACGCAACGCTTGTCCCAAATCCCGAGCAAGCCGTTCTTCACTGCTAAACACACGAAACCCACCGCGCCTGTTGGGTAAGGCAGCAAACCAACGCCATGGTCGGCCATTAATCGACCGTATCCTTTAATCCTTCAAACGTGTACGACCGCAACTGCGCTCAGCGGCAGAAGAAACACCGCTCGAACCTTCCCTTTGTCTCTCCACGACTTCTACCATCCCTCGAACATTCCCACAAATTTGTACTCCATTTAAATACCTATCGATTCGACCGCGAAGCGCCGTGCATCGGCTGCTGGATTCACAGACGGGAAATCGCGAGCGTCGACTTTATTTAACGGAGGTAGAAAAAAACTGTCGAGCATGTTTGCTCGGTACAGATTCGACGGTACAGCGAATAACGAGCGTGGAATTCCAGCGAACGAGGCAGATTAATGGCAGGTAAATCGTTCCACCATCGCGGACGGAAGTTATTCAGCGTGAAACGCGCACGGATTTTATAATTCACGCGTTTAAAACCGTGACGAACGTGCCAGGTACGTTAATTTCGGCTCCGTAGCACTCGCGTGCAAATTTGAATGCGTTAGAACGAGGAATTATAGAGTTTCGAGTGGCTTTTACATTCTCTTCGGCAGAGACGAGCGAGGTTTGTTACGTAAAGGATTCTCGAGAGTTTTTAGTCGCAGTGAGCATTCATTCGCATACGTCGGGCTCCTTTTATTAATGTGTCTAGCCTTTTTGCCTGGTTAAGTGACTTCACCGGGCTCCTTGAACCGTTTGACCATCGTAGATCTGCAAAGCAAATTAAGTAAACAGCAAACTGGTTGGGAGACGAAGTTCTGTCATCGAAATCTTTCTGTATCTTGTCTTTTATTACTCTGCCATTTTCTCATTCTCTGTTCCTAGGAAACAGAAGTTCTCATGTCTCCTCCCACTCCCCGTAAATCTTGCAAATCCTTTCTCCACTTTCCTGCAAGTATGTATATTCATTCCCCTACTTTGTGTTCTCCATTCTAAATCTTGGCACCCTGATTAGACGTTTACCTTGTAATTTCCTTTCCAAATAGCTTGTGGTGTATGGAGACCAAGCAATAGCGAGGTTTCCAATGCGCATGGCGAAACAGAAAATGGGGAAATGGGTGGAGTCGTCGAGGTTTACTCCATAGCACCAATTTCTGTGTAGATATTAAGTGAATTTTGTTGAAGATTTGTAGGTAATTCATATTGTAGGAATAGGTTTTGTAATTTTTGTGTTGGGGAGCCACAGAAAAAAACGGGCCTCGGGCGATGGGACTCGAACCCACGATCTTGCGGATCCTCTGGGTACTAGTCAGCCGCCTAACCAACTCCACCAAAGCCGTCCCGCCGAAGTCTCTTATTCCGGGCTCCCTTTTATGTGGATTCCCGATCCCAGAATATAAGTACCTCACAATTGTGTAGGTGGTGACGAAATTAATGTTCATTTTGGCGTATTAAAAAATATTTTTCCATTATTGAACAAAATGTGTCACAACATTCATGCTCTTCTAATGTCAAACTTATCTATTATTGTAAAATTTTATGAGTAACTTGTACTAAAATGTGTTTCTTAAACAATTGAATGTCTCCCAAATTCGAAAAGTGCTTATTATGAAAGTGACGTTATCACGGCGTTGCTTACTTGACAGCTACTTTGCAACAATTCTTTCATAATATTGAAATATAAATCCATATAACATTAAAGAAGAGAAATCTCAATTTTTTTGGTTTTTTACTTACACCAGCACTTACTTACACTTTCATAATAATCAGCATAATTAAAGATCTCTCACAGACTCTTCTGTTTATCATCCCCTCCTCTTAGACCTCCCAAGAAACCTCACTACTGCTTGGTATACCCTTAGATCTTCCTAGAAACGTTTGGTACACCTACAACCTTATCGTCATTTGTCCATACCACCCACTAAATTTTAAATTCCTCCTTTTCCTCCCTCTTCCATATCCCACCACCTAATCCACCCTTCTCTCAATTCGCCCCTTTTATTCCCACAACATATACCCTCTACTATAACGAAAAAGCTAATCATCTTGCTGCAAATATCGAGGCTCAACGGTTATCAGCGTCTGTGAATAAAAGCGCGGCACGATCGGTCCGTCCAGCGAGCGTCCACGTCCGGATGCAACAAACGATCGACAGATGTAACCGGTGCCTCGACCTCGCCGATGACGTGAGTCATTAATTACCGGAAACGTGACCCGTTCGCCACTGACACGCGCGGCACGGCTCATGTGCATCGGGTGCAGCAAGAAGATATCGTCGTATCACGAGCATCACGAGAGACCGTCGAGAGACTAGCGATGGGCGCCCTGCCTTAGAGCCTCTCTGGCCAATCACTTTCTCCGAACGTCAGGAACACGTCTGCGAGACGGTTCTCATCTACAGGGGCGAGCTTTTCCCTCGCGACGAGCTGAACCCTCGAAATCCATCTAAATCCTATTACACCATTGACCCGATGACCTGGATTCAAGTTGGATATTATTACAGGACAGTAAAACGTGAACCGAAGCCTTAATCCTTTTGATACTGAGCGTGAATCGCTCAGCGCAACCCCACGTGCGGAAATCCTGTAGTTCTAGGTACTAACCATATCTATCAAACGCCTATGGGGCGTTCAACGCACAGGCTGCGTCGGATGTACACGCTAACTTTTTGAAATCTAATTAAATATAGTACCTGAGGAATAGTTCCATTAGAGAGGAGGATAATACTGCTGATTTATGACTAATTAATTCAAAATTCTAATCCTGTACGAACTGAATCAATGACCTCGATTCGAGGAAGAGTTATAAAGAATTTTGGGTTGCCTCAAAGTGCACGTCAGTGGAAAAAGTGTCACATTAATATGCTCCGCGGTTTCGTGAAAGCAGCAGTTTCCACGGATGCTTTCTCCGAAGGTTACTGCGATTTCGACGATTCTTATCAGAACTAAACCGACAATCGTGCGGACCTCGAGTTTCACGACGGTTTTCGGAATCGACGGTGGGCGAAAAAAGCTCGTTAATGTTTCTTAGGTCTTCAGGAATCGTATAAAGATTATTTAGTGGCCGATAACGAGAAACGAATGCATCGCGCCGATTTCACCCTTCGTCCATCGAGGTCGACGTGTCCTCTCTCGTTCTCTTAATGGCAATTGCGATTCCCAAGGTACGGAGGCTGGTCAGGCTCCTTGAATGCCAATCGAGCAATTTCCGCGGATAAGAAGTGGATAAAATGCGGTCGTGGGGGGCCGAGAAAAACGTGTCGGGTCGTGACACCACGTTAATTGGCGAGAATAAGGCGATCATAGGCGCACTGAATGGGTATCCTACGAAAGTTAACGCAGATAGATCGCGAAGGAGACTACCATCTTCGTCGATAAGAAAATCCAGAACTGGCTTAGGACTGAAGCTTGCTCTAGAATTGAAACTGGAATCACACTTTAAGGGCAACAGAGTCGAATTAAAATTTTCCACAACAGCTTTCACAAATTTTTCAGCTGTTCCACTGACAGGCACGTGGGAATCCTATCAAAGTTAAGATAAACAATAATTTGTGAAGATAAAATAATTATCGAATTAAGGATTGGTGGTGGGTGTAACTCGAAAAGAATCTTCATAATTCTTTTAACGCAGTTTTATAGATATAAAAAAAGATGCAACTTTTATTTAAACTTCTTATCGATATCTCTCACTGTTCCCGAGATATTCCACAAAAAAAAAGAAAATTCAGCATTCTTCTCAAGGGGTGACTTCACCCCCAAAAACCGCATGGCACCAACAAAAAATAGCTTTGTGTTACGGATGAAGTACTCTACTTACATACAAAGTTGTATAATTTTCTGAATTTTCGGGTTACCTAACTGCTTAATTACAAAAGTCGTGGGTGGCAGGTTGCTTTATTTAATAACCCAACACATAAATCTAAACTCAGAAACTCGAACTGCAATTAGTCACAATGAAACTGTACCCAACTTGTAACCCACTATGGAAATACAAAGGCTCTGAAAGAGTTCTGCACAGTAGGAGCACATATGTAATCTCAGACCACAGTTCACAGCAAAGGTTCAGGAACTTGCATTCTCCAGCAATTGAATCAGACACAGTGACTCACAATCAGTCTACGCACGCAACAATGCAGCGTTTACGCGATACAAGGTGCCACTGAGAGGCGCAAGGAATTCTCCATTCCCTTGGACAGATTTGCAAGATGGCTGGAAAGCTTTAGTTAGCCAGAATGGGTACATTAGACACGCGATAATCGATCGGTAGGCGCGGTAGACCGCAGGCAGCGTGTCGCGAGCGCGCGTGCTCGGTAAACCGCGAAATTTAATTGCTTATTAGCCGCACGGCCGGCGTGCCATTGAATCGGCGTGGGTTGCCATTGAATCGCGGCGGAACTCGGCGACCTTGAAAGCCGATCTCGCCAGGGATCGTCGCCGAGCAGTACGCAGAGGGACACGTAACGCGCTCGACTCTTCAATCGGCCGAAGGCAGCTCGATACGGGGATGCCTGAGCGCGCGAGGGCGCCGCGACGCGCACCGAAACACGCTGTAAAACATATATTTAACGGTAGTCGAGTACCGTAGCGAGAGGATTGTAATCTTATACGTTCCAAGTGGTGGGTATCGGGTGTTGCTGTTTCGAACTACGGAGGAATTATTAATGACGAGACGTTTTCGAGAGATCCTCGAACGGGGCCTCTGCTCGCGAGCCGTAAAAATACCATGCAGGGGGCCCTGCAATCGCACCACTCACGTATCGCGGCCTGTATATGCAGGAATAGGGATGAGGAAGCAACGGGGAGCGAAGTTGGTAGCCCTTTCGGTGTCTTCCTTTGAGTCAAGACTCTGGAGTTAGTGGTGTAAGGTCCTGGGGTGTCTAAAAGTTCTGCAACTATTTGGTCGCTGTTTTAGGGACCCCAGGACCTACACCACTAACTCTCCCTCAGCTGTTGAGAGATTTTGTTAGGTACTATATGTCTACAAGGTACAATAATTCTTTCTTCTGCTCAATACCTGTGATCCTAAAACAAGCAGTGCAGTGTCTAGCAGAGGTACAGTGAGGTTTCATACTTAGTTTTGATTAAAACTTGGCGTGGGCGTGTTTTCACGCCAGAAGGGTGCCCACCTGCTGCATAGCTTTGGCTTATTTCCACGTTTATTCTTTCTTGCAAGCATCGGAGGTATTATTTAACGCACTGGGCGAGTTAAGCAGAACTTTCCCAGCAGTATCAATGGTTCAGAGAGGCTTGACCGACTCGGGGACTGTGAGTCCCCACGGGCTAACCCGTGGCGACGGATAGATCGGTTCCTTGCCCATGTACACAGTCGAAAACGATAAGAATCAAGGAAGATTAACCGTGTCGGGCGTTAAGCAGCGTTCGTGCGAAGGTGAACTCGTAGCCTCGTTCTCGATCGATCGGCCGAGCGACGTCTTTGTCGAGAAACATCGACAGCGGTGCCATGATTACCAGTCGACCGAATACCGCTTCGGTCGTTTCGGTTCGCACGAGCATAACCCGGAAATCGGCTGACACGGGACCGAGGGGTCCGTGAACGTTGACACCTTATTATCGGCGCGCCTCGGGCCCGCGATCATCGGCAAGAAATTGCTCTCTCGCGCTCTCTGCGCCCAGGCGAAAGTCACCGAGGAGAAAAGAATGGCCCGCTAAACTATATTCCGATCGGAAGTCACGCGGAATAATCCCGGCCTGGTTGTCTCTCTCGTCCAATGGATCGGTTGCGCGATTCGATCGACCGCTCGCCATCGACCAGGCCCCGCCATGGTTCAATGAAGAAACGATCCTTTATTCGACGCTCCGCGGACCCACGTAACCGGCTTATTCAATATCTTCCATATTTAAACAGCCTGAGCGATGCTAATAAAGAAACTAGAGAGGCACTGGGAAATTTTGAAGTCGGAACGATGTGAAGACACCTAAAACCTAAATACACCACGTGAATCTTCTCTATGGAATTCTGTAATTTTCGGGTGGAGTTTAGGGAGTTCAAATATAAAAATTATTCAGTTGTTTATATTAGTATGATATACTTAAGTATATCACGCTACCAAAGAAATATAAAATTATATAAAAAGAACGAAATAACGCAATAACATTAAGGCCTAATCACCCCTCACTCTGAATTTCCATAGAAAAAAAGATTTTCTCCCTGCATATTCCTATATTCTTTACATCCACACGAAGTTTCAATAAAGTCAGAATTTTCGGGTTACCGAAGTTTCATTAATGCCAGAATTTTCGAATTACCAAAGTTCCCGTGCCAATCACATTTACAACGAAAAATATACCAAAATCCCCCTAAATAGGACCCACATCCTCTCCAGGCCCATATCAGCTTCCAGCAGTACCACAAAAGTATGCTGACTCTAAGCATCGTTACACCTCACATCGAATACCCATTGAAGGTAAAGGAAGAGGCGAGCACGTGTGCAAGTGCGTTTGCTCGCGGTCCCGCGATCGTAAGTATGCAGTGGGCCAGGGGTGCGCGACGCGGGGGCCGTTTAATGGCGACGGTGGTGGCAGCGGCGGCGTAAAACCATCATTACCGCCAATTACAATAAATCCCGCGCCGTATTCCGCTTATCGTTTGCCGCGCAAGAGAGGCGCGGCTTAATCTATAATCCGACGCGGAGGCTAACGGGCCCCGTAGGTATGCGTGCGCAGCTGAAAAGACCGCGGGGCCCGCACGGCAAGGAGGAGGGGGGGGAGGGGAGGAGGAGGGACACGTGCGTGCGCGGCCGTGCACCGAGCAACACGGATCGCCCGATCATTTTCCCTGGCTACACTTTCACGACTGATGATCGGGTAGCGTTTCAGCGGCGATCGACACTGTCGACCGGCCAGATTTACGCCACCCCGTGTGCGTACGTGCCGAGCCACGATCGACCCACTGAGAACGATCTAACGCCTGGTGCGAACGCACCCACCTATCACCTGTGGCTAATGGCGGCACTTAACACGTGCTTCGAGATTTTTCAAGAAACGGGCAACACGCTGTTTTCAGATAGCTCGAGCGTTTAGATTCGAAAATGGCACTGGGTGTGCGTGGCTAGCTTCGGGGGTTTGCTTTGAAAATGTTGATTAAGTTTATTCTGATAAAATAAATAATATCAGTATTAGCTTTAGTAGCCGGAAGTTTAGTAGAGGAATAGTGATGTTAGGTAGAGAATGGCCACCTTATTAACTGGTTTGGTTTGTGACTCCTCCAAATTAATATTACTACTTAGTTCAGGAAAGTTGCAATAGGGAAGCAAAATAAATTTGAAGGTTTTCCTGACGTTAGAGACTTTCGAATACAAGATTTGTAGAATGTTTCGAGGGTTAATGTGTTTTGCTACTTGGCTCAAGCTGCCTCGAGATGGTTTGCGTCCCATCGCTATCTGTGGCACTCGCGTGCACGCGCCAAACACACTTTCCGCGGGCACCATCCGCCCTAAGACAAGTGGAATGAACTTCGCCACTTCCTGGAGTTTCTTCGCGAGCTGGATATTTACGCGACATTCCTCGAACCGTTGCTATTTCGCGTGCTTGTTACACGGAAGCACTGCTCCTTTTTCACTCTTGAAGAATTCAGTTCTTCACGAGCTTATTTCTGACCGTAATCGCTTTTTTTTTATTCTTTCTTAAGCATAATGTTTTCCTGAATAAAGAAGATTTATATCATCCCTAGTGTGTGTAATTCACTGTGACATTTTCGAAGAGGTCTTGAAATAAAAGTATAAAGCCCTTTTCATCGTCTTTTAAAGATCTGAACTCCCAGTTTGCTACTCCACTACTGAAACTCGGAGAAACTTCCATATTTCATGGTGAAAGTAACGGAGGCAGTGCATAGTTCTAAAGGAAACTTCAGAAAAAATAGGTTTCCCAAGTTACTTGAAAAATAGCGATAGATCTTGGAACCCCGACAGTTTACCCCCAATGTTTTCGAATCTGCTTTCCAACAGCAGTTTCTTGCAAAGTTTGCGACGCGTCTCCGTCGTATCGAGAATCCGCCAAACTCGTTCCACCGTCGATGCACGACGTCTATAAAGTGCACGTGGGGACTCTTGAGCGACCGTACAACCGACTGTGGTCCAGATAGATCACGTCTGATATAATTAATGAGCACGACCTGCAATTCCCATACACACCTCTGGCTCCACGGGACCGCCTTAACAAGTACCTCGACGAACCCAGCCTAACCTGGACCAAACGGGGTAGTCGTGCCCGCTACGGAACTATTCTACTTGCTGAGAGACATTACGTATTACGTAGCTGAGTTTTCTTGCGTGACCAGCTGCTTGTATTTGTGTAAAGATTATTGTACCAGAATAATAATTCGGAAGATCTCTGTCACCTTGAAGTTACACCTTGAAGTTACACTGTCAAACGAAGAGAATAGCTGCAGATATAGGTAGACACAAAAACTTCAAGATTTTTGAGACCAATTCATATCACACAACTGTGGAATTTGAACTTCTGAAATTTCTAGAGATTTAATGAAATTCAAACTTAGAAAGTAAAAACACCTAACTCAAGCTGTTATGTTACAGAAATCAATGGTCACCATACAAATTATTTAGATCTACACTGCTACCTCTTCCCATACTACTTTGTATCCTTAGATTAGTGTGCAATAAAGACGATTTATTTATTACCATTTACTGTTGAATTTCCGAACGCAATAGTTTCACCTAATTGCACGAACCCTGGGCCTTAGCTTTCCCTATTTCCATCCTCGCAGCAGCATCTCGCCATATCATGCGCCATAAAATCCTCAACCCATAAATCTTTGACAGCCGATTAAGCGAACCCCGGCTATACGACCGCCGCGACCTCTTTTCTTATACGCAATCTTCCACTCTCATTGTACGCGGTTCGAGCGCAATAATTAAATACGGTTTAGTTCGAGTCGGAACACTTGTTTGGCCTCGGGGCTTACGACTGTTCGCCGGTGTCACGACGAATAGCGAGCCGAGCCGTTCTGCTGCAGCACCGGGGAACATCAGTCGCAAGTTCAACCGTACTGCGGTCGTGCCTTTCGGCCACAGGCATCGCTAACCACTGAACACGCTGATGTCGTTTGTCACGTGGTCCCTGGTAACCTCGCGTGCGAAGTAGGGCTGCGACTGCACAATTTTTCTCTGTTCAAGGCATTCCATATGCACTACATGAAACTGGGATGTTAGATTCGAATAGGGGTTGGCCTTGAATATTTGAATACTCGTATCGTCGAATAACATTTATGATAAATATTTTGTTATATCAACTAATTTTGATAAAATTTTTATTTATTTTTATTTATTTATTAAACAAAATAAATATATAAAAATAACACGTTTATTTTTAATTTTAAGGTTAATATAATCTATATTAGTTATTTAATAAACCTTGATACAAAAGGTAACAAAATAATTTATTATCCGAATTTTCAAATATTCTGGCATTATAGTTGCGTGATAATGGTTCAAAGAGTTGACACCCCTTTTGAATTTCACTATAGAAATGGTCTCCCCTAATTTTCCGTTTTAGATAAAAGTAACTGAGCTCTGAAGCTAGAATTGTATTAAAAAGCTTTCACTGCTTGAATATTTAGGGAATATTCGTAATGTTCGAGTACCTAATTGTGAAATATTAGAAGTCTCAACGCCAGCTCGAGTCCCACGAGTCATGCCCCACCCTTCTCAGCCCGTGTGTATTGTCATCGATAAGGCATGATCGATAAACGAGACAAATTCGCAGCAATCTCGACGACGTTACGCCCACGCGAATTTCAGACGGCAGACAACGATCGAGGGAACACGGACGACCTCGCGTGTCCGCGCCACGTGGCCCTTATAAATTCACCGATAACCGCGAGTCTTTTCCCGTGTCGCTCGCCAACTTCAGCGGAATCTTTTGGGTTTCGCTTTCAACTACACACGGACCACGGCTTGAGGCCCAAAACTTGAAAATTGGCCTCTTTCCTTTTCCCCCAATTCTCGCCTCTCGCAAAAGAAACACAAACACCATCTATACCCAACGCTGTACCGCTCGACACGACGAAAGAGCGCGTGTAAATCACAAGAATCTGAACGTCGTAAATTATAAGCCCAGAAGGGGGAAGTAGAAGAAAGAAACGGAGCCGCACGTTTTCCCCCTATCGGTGGAAATTACGTTTTAATCATCGGTACAAGTACATTAAGCCAGGGGGCATAAATTACCAACAATAAGCTCGCCACCGTCGCCACGCACGTGCACGCGCCTGTGTATCTGTGTTGCAATTTGCTTTACTGCCGCGCGACGCGGTAACCGTTTGCGGTTTGTATTCAAATGCGCCCAGCACGCTCCTTTTATCCACCGCCCGGCGCGGTACCGTTAAATTCAATACTACCTCGGCCAGGAGCTCGAGGATCGATGTTATCGGGCCGCTGTTATCACGGGAAATCTCCCCGCGTTATGAGTAATTCTTGTGTTTGCTCAGCGGCCGTAAACCGGCCGCGAATCTCGCCCGGCAGGTAAACAGGTAAACAAAGGTGTCTACTCACCCCGAGCAGCGACAGGGCTGGCAACGTTTCGCCATCCGCCTCCTCTTCGCGGTCCCGCGACTCTTCCTCCTTCCCCTCGGCGATGGCGACCGGCGCAGCCGCGCTGAACACCGTTTCCACCACTTCCGCTATTAGCGTGTCGTTCGAGTCGCACTTGTTCAAGTTCGTGTCCTCGGTGGTCAGCGTCTCGAGCGAGACCGCGTCGTTCCTCTCGCGTTCCGCTTTCCCAGGCGCGGAGTCTTCGTCGATCGCGGTGGAATCCCTGGCATCCTCGTACAGAGACGTTCGACTTCTCCTCAGGTCGTTCCTGCGGTCCTCGTCGAGCAACCTAGCTAGGGCTTCATCCGCAGTCACCTCGTGGCTGTCTAAGGAGGGATTCGTTGGGGGATTGTTGTCAGGTCGAGGAGCTGTATTGTCTTCAGCTTCCTGCGGCACCGGAGCTGCGATTCCTTCAGTTCTCGCGGTACTTTCGCTTGGAAGGTCTGGCTGTTTCTCGGGTGGGATAGTGTTCTCTTGGTGGAGTTCAGACTCGTTGAGGAACCAGGAGGTGCAGTGTTCCTGGCGCTTCTTCTCCGTGGCACTTTCATCGCCTTTGGAGAGGGCGCCCTTGCACTTTCGTAGGTAGCTCTTCACCTTTTTCGTTTTACTCTTCCGGGTTTCTTGGCTTCTGGGGAGGGTGCCACTGTCTGTGGGCTCGGTAGTGTCAGGTGGAGCTGCGTCCACGGTGATCCTTGAGTTATCGACATCCTGTGGGCCCTTGAGCTTAGCTTCAGGAACGTCGTCGAAGAAGGTGCATGGGTCCTGATGGTCGGGGGCTAGAGTCCAGGTTTCCTCCTTCTCAGGCACCCGACGCTCTGCCGGGATCACCTGTGACAAACGAATGAGTTGGGTTAGAAGATGCTTCTGGGGTTACAGTGGTGGTCAGTTGTGGGGGAAGAATATCATTCGCGTGTAGAAATAAATTGTAACATTGGTAGCGTGAGTTCATAGTACTCTGTCTTTGCTGAATGTGACGAATAAAGTATGTTTTGGATACGCGAATCATTTAATCAATCACATGTATTGTGCTATGAAAATTCTACGCACTACGTAAACTTGAGAGTGATGCCATAAATAATATTTCCAGTACTGTATTATTTATTTTGTTTCCTTTGGGTCCTGTTACATTCATGGTTGTCCAGGTTGTTCCCTCTTTTTAACTGTAAAACAGTCCGGAGGAACCGGCGTTCCTGAACGATAAGGGTATAACTTGTATATATGAAAACGAGACTGGAACCTGACACTTGCGAGAAAGTGATTTGGAAAATTAGACCTCTAGTGGCGCTGGCGAACACTACCAGTCGCGATCCCATGGTGGGGCTGAGACGCGACATTACCTACAATATATGCAAACTACATTCCTAAACGTTTGACCCTCAACACACCCACTTTTACCATCCCAATCTACTTTTCCCACCAACTATGCTACAAAATTCTCAACCACTAACAGAACCACGGATGCCAGCCACTAAATATATTAAACTCAGAGATGAAAAGACCCTCGAACCCCCAGATAATTCTGACAACAATTTACAATCAGCAGTACTTATTACATTTAATTCTCACTTTCCCTATAATACAGAAACGTGACCTAAAATCAGTCCCAACGTCACAGGCGACAATTGCTTTTGCAACATAAAAGTTGTACAACTCTCCTTGATCTACGATGGGAAAAGTCGCGGAGCGATAAAAAGGCCGCGCCGATCGGAGGCGAGCGGTCATTCAATTGGATTTCGCAACGGCAGAGTTGCTGGCAGCGTGGTAGCGCGCGGAGGCGAGGCGTACAACTGTATCAGCGGCTGTCCGACGGGCTTCAGCGCCGCATAAAACAATGGGGCTTATAGTAAATATCGCGGACTGCCGGCGCCGCGACTAATATTAACCTCAAGCGGTGCATAACGATGATATTTTACGCTACGCTTCGCCACCACGGCCGTGCCCATAAGATCCCCGGGAATACAACGTCCACGCGTAATATCTCCGATTTCATAATGCAGCCCGACTTCCTGCTTTTCCAAGCCTTCTGAAATCCACCGATCCTCTGTGATCCTGCGAACGTGAGTCACGCGGCGCTGACTTACGAGAACCACGCCGCTGGTTCACTGTCCTCTTCGCACGCGACGATTAGGCCCTCAAGCGAGTCCCTCGTTTCGAAAAGGAGCCCTCGTAGAGGAGGTTCACCCGATTATCATCCAAAGTGGCTTGGAGAATTGTATTGTAGAGCTTTGCAGAGAAAGTTTATGTGGGTAAAATCTTTGACATCAACGCACTTTGGGAAAGTTAACTTGTGGGCTCGTGTACAACTTAGTTCACATTTATTAGAGTTGATGCAAATGGGAGAAGTGATATCAAAGGTGTGGCTTAAGATTTTATTGAGGAAGAGGTGAGTAATATGGACAATTGCTATTTTAAAGCAGAATATTTTAAATTTTAATTAAATTAGATAACAGCTTCTGAAATAAGTGAACGCGATATAGTGTCTTCCACTCCCGATTATAAATATGACAGTTATTTGAAGAAATCAAAAGGGTTCAATCAAATTTCCACTTCCCGTACTTCTCATCTCAATTTTCTTACGCGCACTCCAAGCAATATTAACTAACATCGCGAGCTGCATTAATTTCCTATCAATAGTCACCTAAAAGACCAAAATCGCGTGACTTAAAGAACACGCTGTACATCACCCTGCCAGGTTTGATAAAAACCCGAGGACCAGGTTTCGCGTTGAACGTCATCATCGTTCACCGTCTTAGCGCTAATACATCAGGACTTATCTCGCTGTTCCGTTCATATTTCCCCTGATTTACGCGTGTACCGCGTCCGAGTCGATAAGCGACTCGTCCGCGGGGACATCAATTCTCCGCGCGCGGGTATTCGATGTACACGCGGAAACCACGAGCGAATATCTCTTCCTTAATAAGCCCGTCCTAACAGAGTCCGCGTGTTCTCGCGGCGAGCAGTTCGGGTTCGACACCGCGACCAGCGCTCGCTTTATCGTTCGAGGGGTCTGGAAGCGCGAGAGATCGAATCTCCGCGATGATGCGATAGCGAGATGAGGCGTGGGAGCGAGCCGAAGCTAATCTTTCGAGGCAAGCAGCTCATTCAAAGCGCGTGTCTATCCCCGGCCGTGTTCCCTCTTCTCCGGGCCCATCAAGAGGGAAAGTTCGCTCGAGCGTCGTACTCGCCTTTCCTCCCGCGCTCTGTACGGCGCGCGGAAAAATAACGAAAGGATATTAAACGGCCGCGGCAGTTTATTGCTAGAAGAAAACGAGTAGAACGCTGACGAGTACCCTTTCTCTCCGACAAACTGTACGTTTAAACTCACTTTGCCTCATTTTCCTGAAATCTCAACTACGTCCCTAACTGTCACTCTAGCCTACCAGCCTACGTTAATAAACAGTACCCAACATGCACGCGGGCAATCGCTGTGCCATTAGAATCGCTTTTCCTTTCCCCAAAACTTAAGCATCTCCTTTGTAACCGTCTATCACTGCAGTGAACGAGAAACGCGTCCACGCGCAGCGCCACTACGCAGCACTCTCGCGCATGCGCACAGCGTCGGAGCCGAAACCTCGTTTCACATCGCAACTCCCCGAGCAAATCCCCCAAAATGTAACCGCTCCGCCTAACCTAACAACTCCGATTAAAACGTCACTACGCGGAGATATCTTTGAGCAACGATCAGCTCCTAATGACCGCTACGACCGTGGAATACGATTTTATATCTCCCTCGCAGCGGTAATGCAGTTAATGCGTAATACGTGGAATCTACGCGTTCCACGAGATGCATTACGCGATTCCGTCTGCGCGCCGCTAAATCACCGAACAGCCGGAACCGTGGGTGAGAGATGCGTGTGTACGCGACACGACGCGGCGCGCTCCGTGCGCGGAGTACCCGTTAAGAAATGGCCCCTCGTAGGACAGCGGTAGTCGGCGGTAACGAGAAGTTACCGATCGTCAATGGCGTCCGCAACGGGGGTTTATAAATGGATACACCGGTACAAGCTCTGCACGCGGCATTACGCAACCACTCTCGCTAAAAGGGTGCACGGCCGCGCATAATTGCGCAACAATGCGCGGATAGACAATGAGATATCGCGTGAATCGCGAGCCGACGAGAGTAGCTGCCGACGGTGTCGCGTACACAGGGATCATCTTTCCAACGGGTCGCCGGGGACGTTTCTGCGGCGGGCATTTCCTGAAGTTACGGGCGCATGGAATACGCGAGCCCCGCAGCCGGCCGGAGACGTTCTAGAGAAACGGTTCGGGGACTCTCGGCACGTAAGAGACTGGGTAACCCTTTCACAGGTTGATGTGCGCGACGGGCAAGACGGAGAGTAAAGGCACATAGGATGTATGGGGCGACGAATGACGTAGAAAAATGGAAAGGAATGGATGTAAGACGTGGGTGTCTTACGGGGTTATACCTACTTAAGGTCGGGGCCAGATATATTGGCCGGTGAGTTTCGTGAGGAGTATTCTCCTATTCTCAACGTTTTCTGACTCGCTCTCGCCTTGCCAGAACAAGAGTGAGCCAGAAGTGGTGGGGATAGCGCCAAGCTCTTGACGTGTAGGCCAAACCGAGTTCTTAGCGTAGAAATACATAAATCAGAATAGGTGTGCGTTAGCTGCGAAAACGAATTCACCGGCCAATATATCTGGCCCCGACCTTAGTCACGCGGCCGAAGAGAAGCGAATGTTTGTGAATTTTTTGTAGAAAAGCGGAGGCATATATTTCTCCAGGGATTTTGCACTTAAAAGAACGTGCTTTTAAAGAACATTTGGTAATTTTTTGTAGAAACATATTTATGTTTAGAAGCCCCTTTAAAAACGGTGAGTAAGATATCTAAAAAAATACAGCACGCAACTTTCGGAAATTTTGTGGGCTTATTTTTTATATAATAGTCTACTCGATGGCGGGCGGATTTTTTTTCCATTGTAAAGTTTCGATTTTATCAACGAAAAACAGTAATTAGTGATAACCATGAAGCCATTTTTCGTTGATATAATCGAAACTGTACATTGAAAAAAAGATCCTTCCGTCATACAGTAGATTTTTATATAAAAAATAAGTCAACAAAATTTCCGAAAGTTTGGTGCTGTAGTTTTTGAGATATCTTGCTCACCGTTTTTACAAAGGCTTCTTGGATGCCGTTGTACTTTTATTATAAACGTAAATATTTTTCTCCAAAAAAATTACCAAATGTTCTTTAAATGTTGCTTTCTTAAGAGCAAGAAGTTCTGTAAGAATATATGCTCTCACTTTTTCAATAAAAATTCGCCTATTTTCGACCTCCTGACTAGGAATAACCCCTTAAACTGCTGTGATGAATTAAGGTACTTAATTACAATGGCGAAAGGGTTTATTTGATTTCCAAGCCTGATTGTAAATTGGAGACGTAAAAAAGTTTGGAATGACAAAATGAAAGAATTGCCACCTGGAAGAGAAGTGTTGTGGGATGACAGGTATTCTTTTTATTTCAGTAGAAGTGGCATGTAAGTAGATGTCCCACTGTTAGAAATCACCGGAGCAATTTTGTAATGAAACTCCACTCATCTCCAAGATAAAAAGCACACACACTACCATCCCACCCAAGAACACTTTCCTGGCAAGAATGCAAAAGATGCTAGAAGACACCATACCCGGAGTCACGCTCGCAACTCCCGCCCGCTCATTCGATAGCAAGCGACAAAAAGAAACTCCGTCCGACTCCCGCCGTAATAATTGGAAATCCATTACCCGAGTGCCGTGTCCGCCTAACGATGCCCGCCAAGTCGCGGCGAAGCTTTTCACGGGTTAACGCGCCCCGCCCATAACGGCCAACTTTATCGCCCATTGGATTCAGATAACGAGCCCGATTACGGTTCCAAACTTGAACGCACTTTGAGTTACAGTCTCGAAGGCGGCGTGGCGCGCGATCGCCTCTGTAAAACAGCGGAGGGAAACGAGCCAAGCCTGTTGCGGCCCGCGCTGCCCCGCTTCCTGCGAAATTTCTCCCGCTGCAGATTAGCGCGCGTTGGAAGCCGGGCGCTCCCCCTGTCGTCCCCCGATCTGCCCGACATTTATTTTTGCCCGTCGCGTCGTTAGGGACGACGTTATGGGAAACGATACCCACGGCCGTTCCTGTCCCGAGGGGGGGTGACGCGCGTAGAGCCGATCTCGCCACGCGGTCGCTTTCGAACGGCGAGCAACAAAAAGTCAGCGGGATACGAGCCGGCTCGACGATCGCGCAATTTACACGCGGAATTAATTCCCTCGTGGCAGCCAACGGGTTCCCGCGAGTACGCTTTTCAGATAGCACCGAGAGAGGAGCGGGGAGAGGCCTCGATTAATCTTGCTGCCCACCCCCGCGGTTAGGTGGTAAGGCCGGCTGGCTCGCGGGGCCATCGTCTGGCGACAATGTTAATTGGTCCGCGGGTAATTTATACATCGGTGCTGTATCTGTCGCCTGCAGGCTGTCGAAGCGGAATGGATTGCATTAGGAAACGGAGAAGAGAGGAGAGGACGACTTGTTCGTAAATCACGCGCGAGGGGCGACGTATGAAGGAACTCCTCCGACTGCATCGCTACACCGGCGAAGCATGAGCAGCGCGCAGGCGCTCCCTTGTCGCGCGGGCTTGCAAAGTCACCTGGGACTAGCTTCTCGATTTATTCCATGCTTTGCAATTTTCCGTGTTGCAGTTTATGGTTTCGCGGGAGGTTGTGGGATCTTTTAATCACCGTGTGGTGGAGTGTTTCAGCGATCACGCGGAAGTTGGAGGCTGGGTCAATTTGCACCCGGGATAGTGGTGGAGAACTATCGATGGTACTTACGATAGTTATCGATGGTTCTCTCTATCGAAAACTATAGATGGCTTATTTTCACTATCGATAATTATCGGTATTGAAAATCGTAGGTTAGGCAATTCAAAAATAATAACAGCTGAAATTCAGAATCACAAATTTAATTTGTAATATTATTACAAATTTCGATAGTGAGAACCATCGATAACTATCGTAAGTACCATCGATAGTTCGCCACCACTAACCCGGGAGTATCTTACTGTAGATGTTTTGAGCGGTGTTCTTTTTTTATTAGAGCAGTATAGGGGAGGAAGCTTTTCGATTTCGGAAGTTTTCTTTAACACTGTTACACTCCGGAAGGTTACGTTTGGGTCTAAAACGGCCCAGGGTAATGGTTGGAAGGTTATTTGTGAGAGGGATTGCGTTGGCGATTTTTTATGCGCGTGCAATGTGGTGGATTGGGAATTTGGGAAGTTTGAGAGGGATTTTTCTCGTCTGCCTTGTGAATTTTTAAGGGATTTAGACGACTCGAATGCAGTCGATTCTCATTGTGAAGAATTCATTGCAATAATTTGCATTTGACCTGAACTTCAACTGAATTTTTTCGCTCAGAATTTTAGGGATGCTTAGTGAATTACACCTTAACCTTCTATTATACTAGAAGTTCGCAGAAAGATATACTGAATTACGTAATAATTTAGGTGCGTCAACAATGGAACTAAAAATTCCACTGCTAAGTAGTTGTATTAAAAAGCTATATCAATAACAGAGTAAACAATTTCAAGAGAAATTCAATTCCAGAGAGAAACCTCAAGAACAGATTGCAAGAAGGTGAGCCAAAAAACTCTACAAACAAAGTAGTCGCCGAGCTGTGATTAAAAAAATACCGACGGTTTCTCTTTCCATAACGGTTAATGGCGGAGGCAAACCCAAGGGAAAACAATTTTTTGCGGCGAAGTAGAAAACGTAAACGCAAGAAAGTGGATCCATCATGATAACTGCTAATAGGCACGGATCAATCGAATATTGAAAAATATTAAATTCGATGATTTCGCGGTAACAGCTTCGGTCTCGATCCACTCTTTGTCCCCTACTTTCTACGTGCAGAGGTCAGTTGGCCCCCTGTTTGATTCCGGCTTAATGACACGCTCGATGGAACGAAAATACGCGGTAGCGTCAAAACGGCTGCTGAAAGCGGGATCGTTAATCAGAATGAAGCTTCGAGGCGAGAGATCGATTTTTTACACCGTCATGCTGCCTTACGAAACGTGTTTCGCGAGATTTTGGAACATCGTGGTTGACAGAGAAATATCTTCGTCAAAGCATTCTGTGATTACCATCTTCGATGGAAAGTACCTATCCTTTTGATAAATTCACGGACTTCCAAGAATGTAATTAAATCTCAAAGGAATTTGAACATATACAATAAATATACCATGATTGTACTGTAATTCATTATTTTATACTCTAATTAAGAATACCTCCTTCGGTAATTGTTTAATGTTTAATGCAATACTCCACGTTGCATCTATTTTAATATCAAGATATAATAATCGAAGGGACTTGGAATATTTTATTAAGCTATAGGAATAGATAGGAGTTGGGATGCAAGTATAAAGTATAGTAATAGGTAAACAATTATTTAAACTTTTCCTGATTGCTATTTGCCTTAAGAATTGTTTCACAATCAGCGCAGAAAGTATTGAATATCTAGCTCCTCAAATCTAACAAGGAATTTCTGTGATTGATATATCAAAGAAATTTTATTCCCTACCACCATCCCCTTTTTTAATCTACCTCTACCACTGCGAATTAATATACCTACCCAAGATAAATCATACTAACCAAAACGACCACACGAACGCAAACAGTAGAATTCATTCCCGCCGCTTGAAGAACGATCTCTCAAGCAAAGAGCAATATTCTCTACGCGATTATGCCCGCCTCGACTTCAACGCCCGCCGATCGAGAGACCGGCGTAAGTCGAGCGTGAAACCTCGTGAAATTCGAGCTTAAATTTCACCGAACCCCATTGACGTCTCCGCAGCCGATCGTCATGAAACAAGGTTATTGAGATGTAATCGCGGCCAGGCAAAGCGAATATAGAGGATCGCTGGTAGACACGGATGACCGCGAGTAACAAGAACACGGATGCACCGAGAGGACCTGTACACGTTCCACGTTGCTGCGGCAGAGAAATTTTGCCTGAAAAAAGAACGGGCCGCATGCGGGTGGCCCGCCAACCGAAGCGTTCATGAGTCCCAAGACTTTCGTTCGGCGTTCTTGCGCCGATCCCGCGGTTTCCAAATCCTCCCGACAACGCTTCGTCATCGGCCAACTTTTTCGGCACTGCAGACCCCCGAGTCGATCTTCGAATCTCACTTTTCAGGGACGAATTGGGACTTGTTAGAACGGAGAGGCGGGGGAACAGGAAGAACCGTCTGGGTTAGTTGAAAGTTTTACTTTACAAGGCTGGGTGGAGAGATGGATTTTAAAAGCAGAATTTTTATTTGTTTTGTTCATGATTATTTACCTATGTGAGACAAATCGATTTCTATAATATAATGCTGCTTCACCCAATTGGTTACAAGTTAAAAGCAAAATGTGCTGAATGTAAATTAGATGCACAAATTTCCAAATTTTCTTTTTCATATTATCACACAATCCTGTCGTAGAAAAATTCATAAAGATCCATACAAATGTAATGTTACTGTGTGCTTAACATTCTAAGAAAATAAGAGTATTATAAAAGAAAAATATTCCGTTTCTATGGTAAATTTATGGAAATAGTGGATTTGTAATGAATACGTAGCTATTACCTACGATGGTTCTTCTTAGAAGTTTATTTTTTAGAGAAGCAAGGGGTTCCTTTCGTGGGCAGAACTGGTTTAAATAGCAACGCGTAGAGAATAAGAAGCATACTTATTTTTCTATGGAAAGCAAGAAAACGTTGGCAACATTAGGCAATTCGTATTTCTCCTCGAAACATTTTATTAACAAAAGCAGTAGAATACCAGCATCGTATTCAATTCCATTTCTTTTAAAATCAATTCTAAAGAGATTACCACGAACTCCATATTTCTAAAATCTTCAAATGGAACTTTACAGTACCCAGAAAGAATATGGCAAAGCCATTCAATCTGCGAGAACCCCAAAGTTTACAGCTTTGATGTTTCGGAATAAAGAAGTTTGGCATTTTTAGGGGGAAGTAAGCTTTCCAGATCTCTTATTCTGAATCTTTGGGACTCCCCCAGCTTTTTACGACCTCGGTATATCCCTTCAAATAGAACTGTACCAAGAAGATGCTCGCAGAATGCACCGCGAAATTCGCAGTTTCACAAAAATCACGCTAGAGTTACTATGGCTCCTCGTGGGGAAAATTGAATCTGCCAAGTGTGATGAGCTCGATGCCAGTGCTCGTGGATTCGCACGATTCGCGAACGTAGGAAAGAGAAGGTCTGGCTCGCGTCCAAGCAGCGTCCAATGAAGTTTCCATTATAACCTGCCGCGGATGAAGCGGAATTTCATTCACGGACCACGTACAGGTCGTCGTGCACGTTACGGTAGTAACGAGTGTACGTGATCACCATAATACACCGGATTGGATAAATCGCGGCTACACGCCTGATTTATTTCGCCTGCGGAATGCCACGATGGAAGACGTACGAAGTATCTGAACCCGCAGCAGTGGAAAAAATTTGCATTGTTTGGTAAACGCTTTCAGTAACACAGTGTTGTGAGGATGCCTATTCGAGTTTTCTGAGATAGGTGGAATTTAAGTTGGGGATGAAATAATGTTCGAAGGGCTAGCATGTTGAAACGCAAGGGTGGAGATGGTATTATAGAAATTTTAAATCCAAAAATGTGAAATACAAAAAAGAGGAAAAGGTGAAATATCACTTAACTCTTCATGGTCACACCTTATAATCACAAAATTTACTTATTTTTTAAGCTTTTATCTTTTCAGTGATACTTGTACGTTCGTAAAGCTCTAATAGTACCTATTTTCTAGAAATGTAAATTTTGATAAGATAAATTTTGTAGTTGAAAAATCGTTGTGGAAAAGAACGATTTTTGGGGGTTAAATTTCGCCAATTTTTTAAACTTTAATATTAACCTCTAAAAATTTACAGAAATATTGACAAAGAAAATAAATTGCCTGGGGTGCAATACACCCCGTGTAACCACGACGGGTTAAAGTTCCTCGCGAGTCATATATTGCAGGTCAAAATTCTCAAAGACTCTGTAAGGTACCACGATTTTCAACCTCGTTTGAGACGACTCTATTGTAATCATCCTTCGAAAATTCAATTCTCTGAAAACTACAAGGGATTGCAAATGCATTAAGTTAAAAGCAAATTTTAAACAAAGCTTCTCCACAACACACAGCGTACACACAGGTGCCATACACTGGATCTACAATTTAATTAAACAATCCTCTTATCCCTCAGAATAAAATGACACTAACACAGCTTCCACCCCAATGCAACATACAAGCACCCTCAAAACTGTACCCAAAGCTCGTCACCAACGCCCGTAGGCACAGGCAACTTCAAACAACTCCCCAATACTCTCCCACCCACCTCCACTCGCAAAAAATGAAACTTCAAATCCAGCGATCAAAAAAAAAAAAAACCGAAAACAAACCCTTCAGTAGACAAAACACCCTTACCCGTGCGATTAACACGAGCAAGCCAGATTCCCAAATATCCCTGACCCCGAGCAGGGATCCGACGAGGGCGGAAGTCGTGTCTGCCATTGGTTCGATGAAAACGGAGACAGAAATAGGGGTGAGGCTTTGGTTGGATGAAAAAGCGGCAGATCGAGGGACGAGCCTTTGGTGAAATGCTCGGTCCAAGGGCAAGGTGAGGCAGGCTCGATGGGGTTCAGAGATGAGAGGAACGGGGGTGGACGGGGGGAGAAATAGCGGAGGAGGGCAATGGCGAAATCCACAAAGCAGCGGCGCTTTAAGGGAGAAAAAGCTTTTTGCTGCGGGGTTGGAGTCCCCGAAGCAACCACGACTTTGCCCGAGTAAGAGCGGGCGGCGGGGCGGAGGGCGGCCGGGGGAGCAGAATCGATTTCAGCCCCACCCGGATGCGATAGACAGGGAGAGGAGGCAGTGCCCCCGATCCTCCTGCGCCGGTAGACGTATCGCCGACGAGGACGGCGGAGTCGGCAACCGGCTGTACCGTACGCTTTATAATAAGATACTTTATCGACGACGCGGCGGGTATAAAATCGCGAGATATATCACTTGTCGGGGGCACCCACCGACACGGTCTATCTTTCGCGGGCAAGTCGGAGGGTATAGTGTATATAGGTATGCACGTTCCACGCGAACTTCTTAGGTACAGGTCAGAAGATGGAGCTTTCTGTGAATAGAGAACTGTATTGAGACATTTTATTAGTAAACACAGGATCTTAGAAAAGAATGATTTAAATTTTAGGGACTTATAGTAAATACTCACTAAGAGGAATAAAAAAAATCCTTTCGGCGTACAATGGATTTTTGTGGTTATGAACGATCGGTAGCGTACGTGAGTTTTTTTACAACAAATCGAATACCTATAAATTTGAAAACAGAAGAATTTTAGGAGATGGTACTATTCAGGGATTTTTGAGAATTGTAGGAGTAATTACTGATACCCCTTTTTGGTTGATTGAGAAATTTTGTGGTGATGCTTTGAGGTTTGTTAATGATGGATTTGGTTATTGGGTATGTTTATATGGTTTTAGATATTGGGAAATAAGATGATGGAATTGTATAATTTATTGTTTGTGATAATATCAATGTATATTTTTAAGACACTTTGGAATTTGCTGTAAATAGTGAAGTCGACTTAGATAATGACGAGGGCTTATTCAAATCGTTCAGTGGACATTTATAAATCACAACTTTTTGATTGAATCTGATTTCTTTTAAAAACCGTGACGAATTTATTTCGTGTCTCCTGCAGTCAAGTTCATTATATTAAAAAAAATTGTTTTTTGTATCTTCACTAACATTGTCATTTTTTTGCATGTAATTTATAAAAACCTTATTTATCTGCGTTTGAATGCTGATGAACTTACACTGATTGGCTTCTGAACCCACCAAAAAAGTGATTCTTCTTGGGTATAATTGATTTCTCAGATTCGCAAACTAAAGAATAATCTCGGTTTGTATTAATAAGACGCTCTACAACAGATCTCTCCGACCATAACATTTTCTCCCCATTGAGATATTTGACTGGCTCCGTGACAGTAATTCTACAAGACCCACACTATTTGTCTCATAACTCGGGATTTAAATAAACTTGTTGCCATCTAGATTAACTTCAACACGCGTGTACAGTGCCTTGTAGATATATAGTGACGTCGTAAACGCAGCAGGGGGCAATGTTGGTAGCTTACTAGAGAGTCTTCTCTCAAATTAAGACCCCCGTGAGATATTCGACACACTCTTGGAACATTAATTCTCTAAAGACCTATAAGACGTAGAAAGCTGACCAAACAAGTAGATACAACTGTAAAATAATCACTCGGGAACACGTTTAGTGCCTTGGACCCTCAGAAATATCACTGCACACACTATTTATGTTGGTCCCCAATTAGTCACTATATCTCTACAGAGTAGAATACATTTTCTAATAGTAATACTAATACAGTGAAATTTGACATTTCGAGTACCAGGATAAGCTACTTAAAATGTCCATTTTAGCAGTTACTTCAGGGCAATGACAATCATCAACAGAGCCCATCCATGGACGTCCCCATTTTAGGCTTCATACATCCATCAATGGATCACTGGAATCTGAATGAAAGGTCCATACAACCGAAAGCGAAGCTCTGTGTTTGTTTTCCCACGTTTTTCAAATCCATTGTCACGACACTCAAAATCTGTTTACTTTAGCGTCTGGCTGGCCTGGCCGATTTCTCCATTTCGCTGGTATTGCATGTAGGCTCAGTGGAATAAAAATAGGAATGTGGGTCAAATCATCTAGCTGTTAGAATCAACAGCTTTCGAACGTTTTGGCAAGGACATTCAAAAAACGTGGGAACACGTGGAGACGAGACTCGCTTAGGGTCGTATTTACTACGTAGGTCACTTCCCATTCGGTTTCTATTACACACTCTATAAAACACTGAAATAGGACACCGTAAACGGCCTCAGTCTTCCTGCCTCGATCGGTGCCTCACTTAATCTCCCCTGGCGGATGCGGGGTCTTTTGGGACCCAAAATACATATCAAACTACCGTCAAGGACCCAGTTCCTGATCAGAACCCAATTCCTGATCAGTTTAGTATATAAATACCAAATAATAAGTTTACCACGATACAAATTTATTCCAAAAAATTATTAAATAATTATGAAGTATTTTTAAATTTATTCGCAAACATTTGATAGCTCATAGTAAAATGTTTTAGGTTGATCAGAAACTGCTCCCTTTGCATCTTAAGTGATCAGGAACTGGGTCCTTGATAGTATTTAGGTGTTTCTATTAGTTATTCCAGTTAGGAGATAACAAACCTGTTGGACAGAATTTTGTCTTCGTTACGTAAGTGATCTATGAAAAACGTCACTCATTGCCATGAAAGTGATTGGCATGTCATTTACAGTCCAAGGGTTTTATATGAAATTTACAAATTTCTCACTCACTGTCAGGTGATGTTAGTTGTACAGAAAGGTCTTTTTCATTACACCTACTTTTACTTGCACCAGAAAACTGAAAAAAGGCCATAGACAGGCAAGGAAAATTTAATTTAACACCGACCTAATACACCTGCACCAAGTAAAGACTCAAGAAAGATTTCTCCACTGGTTTTCAGAATAGACAAATACATAATGGATGCGTGAACGATTATGGGTGCGTGACAAGGGGAACCAAATACGGGAGCGACAGCGAGAAGGAACGCGCCTCGTACCCCGCCGCTATTTGTTTTCATAAAAGTGGGCGTATCCCGTAAAAAATGTATTGACAATGCCATTAGATCACGTTGCCCCTTTCTCGCTGCGTGTTTGCCCAGGCTCGTAAAACTACTGAATTTGTCAAGAGGGTTTACACTGGCAGCGCGCGAAGAACAGTCCTGCGGGTACCGTTTTCCTAAAAATTAGAAAACTTTCACCCACGTGGAAGCCTCCTTGTTTTAAGTAACTGCTTAATGCAGGCTAGGAGTAACAAATTAGGTAGGTCTACAACTAGAAAACAAAGAAACAAGCACAGGCAACATAATTAACTACTTCAAAAGCGAAAAGAGGGTTGCAAAGCAAAAGAGTCAATAAAATACTGGTATCGCATATAATGGCAAAGTGTACAGCGAATTTTTAATGAAAAACCAGCGTGGGGCGTTTGCGCGGCTATTCCTGGGGCAGGCATTCCCGACGAAACTTAAATAGCCAACTGCAGACGCGATTATTGATTCGAAACTGCATCGACCCTCCTCTCTCGTCTACCCTCAGCGGTGCTGGGCAATGCACGGTTCTGTTGGCCTACTTTAACCCCGTACCCTGCGAGCCCGACCAACGCCATACCCTGCCAGGTGAGTGGAAATTCTGCTCGTCGTTTCGCACGCGACGGAACGACGATTTTCGATTGCAGCTGACGCATGGCATACACGGAATCGCGATCGGTTCCCCCGTTTACAGAGCAATACGTGACGTTTCGCGCTCCACTACCCAGCGATCCACTCGAGAACGCTGCGAACTGATGGAGGTAACCAGTGGAAAATCTTACTTTTCCACGCACGCCGATTCTTCGTTCTGCGCCTCAGTTCGCGAGCTGCTCGACTGTGAAGGACGGAGGAGTTTTCTGAAGGAAGGATTTGGAAGGGCTCAAGCTGGGTTCGTTCACAGAAGAAAGATATGGGTTGGAGTTTCATTTGGATGAGAAGAATATGGTGCTTCTGCCTTTCTATCAGTGAATACATAAATTGTTGGGCACTAGAATGATTTTGGAAGGTTAAAGCTGGGATTCTTGATAAAAGGATTGGATATTGAAGGGTGGAATTCTGTGGCCAAAGAATTTTAAATGAGTGTAGATGATGCCATACTGAATCGCATTGAATCGCGTTGAATTTAAGGGGTCTTTTCACTGTAATGTCCCAAAGAATTACCGTTATTTGGAGCTTTTGTTGTCACAAAAATAATTTGTTTACTAAATTGAATTTTTTCTATTAATTATGAATACAAATTATTGAGAACACAAATTTTTGTTTCATATTTCTTTAATGCTTGCTTTCACCAATATAAAAGATGCTTTGATTGCGCAGTCGATTTTTGAGAAACCATGTATATGACATGAAATGTGTGATTCTAGTTAGGACCATAGCAACAGTGACACTGATTACAATTCTCCCTGATTCCCCCGCCCCAGATACATGGTTCCTTCAAAACCGATAGTGCAATCGAGACGTCTCTTCTTTCACAGTGCATATTGCACCCACCGATTTTGGCGAAAGCAAGCATTAGGGTAAAGGACCCAATTACTGACACCTTAAGCTATTTTACTTAAAATAACAAATAAATAAACGTTGTAAAGTCATACACAAAAAGAATTATGTAATTTAACCTATAATCTATGCTATAAATTATATACTATAGTTTATTTATTCGTTATTTTAAGTAAAATAGCTTCTGGTGACAGTAATTGGTTATCTGTCAGTAATTGGGTCCTTTACCCTACAAAAATATGACATAAATCCCTTTGCATTCCCAAAATATGACATAATTTCTCTTTGCATTAACAAATAGGAAAATCCTCAACCGAGCCAAACCATTCTTTTTGTGACAGAAAACAGTTCCACAAAACGACAATTCCCTAGAGCGTTACAGTGGGAAGACCGATTAAAGTAATAGGAACCTGGTAGGTACATACCTTTCCCGTTCCTTCCCTTTCAATTCATCTTTCTACCTAAAATATCGTGAACCATAGAGCACTAAAAGAATTGAAATTCGATGCTATAGAGAATTTCAAGTAAGCAAAGCAACACATTATTTGCTACAGTTGAGAGAACGCGTTCACTCGTCAACGGTAATAGATTTCTCAATATCCACGTAAAGGCTGTCTTTACAGTTCCATTTGACCGCTGCTCAAGTTTCCCAGCACGAACCATGCTCACCGCGGTTTGAATACCGAAACGTTTTAAAACTCATTCCATTACGAGAAACCGCGTGTCGATACCATCGAACGTACACCACAGAACAACGGTTTATGTAATAACAGCTGCCCGGTATCTGCGCAACTATTTCATCGGAAACACGCTGATCCGAGGCAACAATGGGGCGAAGTATAAGTCCGATGCTTGAGGAAAAAAAAACAGCACGATTCTACGTGCCTGTCACTGCGGCAATAAAAAGTTTTTATGAAGAATTGGAGTTTCAATGAAGATATCACGGTAGATAAGTGTGTTACAGATGAAAGAAATATAATCCAAATTAATTGTAATTAATTTTGTGTAAATGGAACTGCTTCACTTTATTTGTATTTTCTTTTTCTTAAATATTATTCGAGTGATGAATCTAAGCATATTTATAGGCGATTATAATTATTTTATGTTCTCTAACAGTACACTATTGTATATAATAATAATAATAATAATAGTTAGTTAGTCAAGGAAAAACAGAAAAAGATAGCACAACTTTGATTACATCAGTTTCCAATTAAGAAAGAAATGCAAAACTTCCATAGAATAAAAATTTAGAAGCAATTCAGAAGATATAAGTAGCAGAAAGCTTAACTAAATGGCGCTTTCAACTATCAAGGAAAAATTCTAAAAATCCGTACCTCCATGGAAGAAAGCAGAATTGTTTAATAACTCGAATTTTTTATTAAAAAAATTCCTTATCCAAAAAAAAATACAGAAATAAATAACAAAGCCACCCTTCTTCCTCCAAGCGAAGACACACAAAGAAACACATCCCACCAGGTTCACGCGCAGTTCAACATCGCAACTTATAACTCCATAAGCTCAACATCGATCGTCGCGACCGCCGCTAATTACGCGGAGTCGCCGACCATTCGCGTAGCGCGTTGTGGACAAGGTTGGAGCGTTCGGTGGCTTTCGCGCGTATCGACGCGATCCTACGGCGATAATTAGAAACGGTAAACGAATTAAGCTGTAAGTGGCTTTCTCCGTGCGCGTACGGCGATAATTTATGCAGGAAAGTTGGCATTATGCCGCTAATAGGGCTGCTTCCGATGATATTTATAGAGCACGTTTCATAATACGCTGTACGTTACGGAGCGGCGATAATTAGAGGCAGGCGGTGGCAAGACGCTGCCCGTCCCGCCCGTAACTATTCCCATCGGTTTTTCGCCGCGACAAAGGCCCCCTGAATCTTGTTCAGCCGTGCCCAGGCCGGCGCGCCGCGAGTTACGGACGACTGTTTGCTCGCGGCCGGATCGAGGTGTCTTTGAGAGACGCCGATGGTGCACGTGCGAGCGGGCCCCGCGCACAAACGCCGGCGAGCAATAATCGTGCCTCATCGAGACGAATCGCGAGCGGTCCGCGGCCACCACGGCCCAGGCAAATTTGAGAAAGCGGAATGATTGGTGTAATTACGCCCAGCGGAGTCGTAACTTCGCTCCTGGCCCCTTTTCAGCCCGCGGAATGGATTAAGCCTTGTGTTAACGCTCGCCGAGGTACCCTGGCCTATTGTGTTCCCCGGTTTCAATGGCTACCGTAATGGGCTCGAATTCTCAACGAGAGTGTATACGTGCTCTGCAAGATGTAGAGTAGCCGAGGGTATTGGATAGAGACATCTTTGTTAGGCAATTTCTGCTGGGTTCATTGTTTCGGGGAGAAGAGTTGCTATGGGCACTTAACCCTTGACTACGGACATGTGCTTTTAAGGGGTTAGGACACAGTAAACTATAATATATTTCCTAGGCATTGACGATCTAATATTTCAAATTTTTTAATTATTGTACAAAATATAAACAGAAAGATGTCGACACTTCTGTCGAAATTTGATCATTATTTTTTAAACATCGGCCAGTTTGTCAATTTTCGCAAAAATTGAAATGTTGGATTGTCAAGGCCTAGGAAATATATTATAGTTTATGACATTTTTGGGGTTTTTGATTGGCCATCCGAAAAAAAAGACATTTTAAATGGAGACATTGCACGGCATACAAATGCTATTTTGTAAACATTATAAGCTTTTCTTATAGTTCATAATATAGTGAACTAAAACACAAAACCTTATATTAATCGATCGTTTATTTTTCTTATTATCGTCATCCAAAAATCGTCGGCTTTTTTGGCCCGTTACTGTGTCCTAACCCCTTAACCCTTGACTACGGACATCTGCTTTTAAGTCGCTACCACGGACGTGTAGTCTCTCTGATTACTTGGCGATTTTGGTTAAGTCACTGTGTTATATAAACAAATATATTGTATATTTATTTTATTTAATCCCTTAAGACTCTTCTCGGGTAATATGACAGTTCTTGCGAACAGTCTCAAAATTCCACCCCTGTAATATTACGTTCGATAGGATGGTAACCACTTACGCTTTTTTCGAAAAAGTGTTTCATCCCTGTTTATAAACATGTATACAGTAAAATAGAAACATAAAAGAAGGTTGTCATTTTTCTAACGTTTTTCTAAAATTAAGTTTAAGTTTTTTTACAACATTTTATACAAAGTGTGTGTTTGTAATATTGTGTTTAATAGACCGTAACAGTAGAAATTCTTTAGCAGAAAATTGAGACCTGTGAAAATGTGTTTCAATTTACCAACGTGCTAGAGTAATGAATTGTTCACTGTTACGAGAGGCGTGGTAAAAACCGTCATCAACGCAGTCGAGCACGAAACAGTCGCGGCTGAAAAGCGGCCGCCGTCGCTGGGACTCGCCTCTTTTCCCAAAAAGCGTCGTCCATGAGGTAACGAAGTGGCAATTACGTCGTACGTCGACGAAACTATATACCACAGGTGAAGTTGCTTGAATTCGGGAGCAGCGAGCCTCGCAATTTCATATCCGCCACAACGCCTTCCTATCGTTAGCGCAATGCTTGCAACGTTCCACGATGTTCGATGTGTGCAAAGGAATAATTGGGGGAGGACGACATAATGTGTACAGGGTGACTTTAGAAACTGGATGAATACTCAGAATGATCCCTGATATTTGCTTCTTCGATCTGTCTGCCTCGATCAGTGAGAGAAGATAACAATCATTTCTGTTCATAAAGTCACACAGTACCCTATACTGTATTCACCTATACATAGTTCACTTTGCTACCCTTCACCTTCAATGTGAATCACCCCATCCGCATATTTCCATGAATCTAAGAAATCGTAACACCTACACCCAAACACACACAGAAAACTCTATCTACCGCATAGTTCTCCAAATATTATTCCAGAAACCCCCTACCAATTCCCCTCCCTCTGCTCAGAAACGACGCACGCCAATTTCTAAAATCACCCCGCACGTCGTTCCACATTAATTTCCATAGTTCTCGAGTCACAATGACCACGGAGCACTCAGTTGGCCAGCTTGTAAACGATCGTTAATTGGAAATGAGTCTGCTACACATTTTACACAGTAGACTATCCGCGGCGAACGTTACGAAAGAGTCGAGGGGGTGGAAGAGGGAGTAGAACACGACGATAGACGAGGTACGTTAGATTTATGTCGAACAGCTGAGCGGAGCGAGTCGCCGTGTCTCTCAGCTTAGTCGTGGCAATTCGGTTATTAATTAACCAAGCCTGTCTGGGATCCGTGGGTTTTTCTGTCCCGCTCTAACGTCGAGTATCGACCGGTCGCGCCGTCGACGGAGAAAGCACGACGATAGGACGCAAACGCCACGGCGTTACGTTCTTGCGGCGTGATCTGCTCTCCGGTGCAACTCGAAATTCCCATTAGCTCTGCCTGTCCCAGCCAGTTCCTACATCTTGTAATATCTGGATGAAAGTAACGCGAGCCGCGTCCTGGGTATGTATAAACAATGTGGCAAAATTCGAAAGCGACCGAGGGGGGACAATGGAATACCGTGACCCCATGAAAGAACCAGGCGGCTCGTCTCGCGGTTATATCGCGCGGGGACTTTCTAGAAAACCGATTAACCTCCTAACTGGGTCGTTTCTCCGCCAGAAACGCCCTCCTCGGGTATTTAAGCACGATTAAACGCGAATTCATTTGTCTTGCTCGCGGTGCTGTATGTTTCTTATGATATGTGCGACTGTGGATCGGTAATGGGCTCTTGAAAGCTGCAAGATTTAATGTCAGCAGGACTGTGCTCTTGTTCTCAGATAATTGTACTGTTGGATGCGAGAAGGGCCTCAGTGCCACAAGTCAGTTTCGAGGAAACTGTCTGTAAACGTTACGACGTGAGATATTTTTTTAACACTGTCTATAATATTTAAATTGATATATCTCCTTTGTAGATGCATTATTGCAATCGTAGGTGTGGAATAAATTCATCAGTGAAGTTAATTTTAATTATAACCGTCTCAGGCAGCTGCATGAAATGGAGAAATATAGAAAAAAATATTGTTTCTTAATTTTATCTTTTACTATTTATTTAATATTTGAAAAATATAAAATATTGAAGAAATATAGGCATAAAAATAATTATAGATCGTGTCATGTTCAGGTTGATGCTTACTGCTTAGCTTAGGTACGATTTAATCGATTCACAAAATTGATCATAGCTCAGTCAATTTTAAAGATACTGCAATGAAATGTAGAGGGGATATGTAGAAAACAATGAGGAATCTAATTATGCGTTTTATGCAAAAAAGGCCTGAGTGTCCTGAAGCTATTCTTGCATCCAACAGTACAATTGTATCTGAAACCACCCTCAAAGGGAGCACATGAATCCTCTTTATTTAAATTATTATTATATACTTCGAGATATGAAGATTGGATTCTTTTATAAATCTATGTAATTTGATAACCCGCGGTACTATCTTGTAGAGTTCTTCTATGAAATTTACACCTGCCTATAGTTTCAACACTGTATCTGCGATGGGCGGGCAAACAAGTATAAGACAGAATTATTAGTTTTTCAGGAAAACATTTAGAATATTTAAAGTGCTATGTAAGATCAGGTGTTAAATTTTGGATGTGAAAATTGAAAAACTTTTATTTTTAACTTCGATTAGCAAAACAGGAACTGTGTAAGCTTGAGGTAAAATTTGAGTTATAATCTTTTGTCGTATTACTCTTCACTAATAACAGAACTCCTACATGTACTCCTCTTGAAGAACCACAATTCTTCAACTTTCTCAAAGAGTTATCCACTTAACACTTCCACCCTCCCCACCTTCATATTAAAGTAAACACAAGAATACTAAAAAACCAACTCAATTCCCCATTAATTTCAAAACACCACTACCCAGCCCACTCCGCTCCCAACCCTAAAGAGCTAAACAGAAGCACTCCACCCTCCAAGAATCTCCCCATAAAAAGGATGTCACTTCATTCGGATTGACGCCTGACCAAAAAGCCATCCACGGAAATTGCACTGAAATCGTCGCCACCGCCTGGCGCACAGCCACCTCCCTCCACCATTACCACCAGCCACGAAGAGGGTAGACAGAGGTGGCGGAAAGTCGAGGCAGCCAGGCGTGAGCGACACGGTCGCGACCGTTGACAAATGGATCGCAGCGGTTAGTGACGCCTCTATCAGAGGCATCGTCCGTTTTACCTCGCAGGTAAAACGCATTAGGCCCATTAGGCGCATTAGGTCCCCCGGAGAATCCACCCCCGCGTTAATTTTTCCACGGGTCGATAAGTGGACTAACGGTGACGGGGCATGCGAGGGGTCAAGAGTTCGGAATAGGAGCACGGAAATTGTGTTGGCGTTCTAAGGGACAAGGTATGCGCGGTACCTTCTTCCGGCGCAGCAGCTTCCAATCGAAGTGACTCATCCTGTACGGGCTCGTTAGCCTCCCCTTTATCGTCCCCCGTTCCTCTGCCGCTGGTCCTGGTTCGTCCTGTTCGCGGCTCCTTTCGCCCTGGCCACCCGTGTCACACGGCCGGTCGATTTATTCCCACGGTGCACGGCTCGTCTACGCTGGGGACATGCCGTGGCTAGGTTTCGTTGACGCGTCTCAGCGGCGAGGACCGCGAGGACCACGAGGCTAAGAAGGATGACGACCAAGAGCACGACCGACACGAGACGCTATGGAGTCTGCATTCCCGACACGGCATCCTCGCGAGCCTCCACGCTGAAATCCTCATTGTTCTCCGGTCTCGCGCCCGAGGATACGTGTCCTTGGTATGGACAGCAGCATCCGCCCACTCGGGGTACACGCGAGCAGCGGGGATCCTCTGGAGAAGTCGCTCGCGAAGATATTCTCTCGCCAAGGCCTTCCGGGTGATTTTTCCTTTTTCCTCCTCCCCCGTCCTCCTTCCACCTCGTCCTTCTTTTCTACCGATGCCTGCTCTTCCTCCCCTCGTAGCGAGGCGCTGGTTCCGTTCCACTCTGACGGACGGGTGATGGGTACCAGGGGTACGGTCTACGTTAATAAAAGGACCATTTTCGCGCGTGGGCGCCTCGCTGCTCCATTTAATACTATCTTTTATCCGGCCGCCTCTTCGCCAGCTCCCTCTCGGTGATTCTCCTCGGCGGCTTCACGCTCCATCGGGTTCCCGCAAAAAAGCTCGCGCGAGCACCGACCGCCACCTCGATACGCGGACCCTGTACCGTGCCACCGATCGAATGAGCGACAGAGCTGAAGGAACGAGGGAGCGCGTAACACCGAAACCACTGACAGGCACTAGAAGCCGATCAAACGACCGCGCACCGCTCGTCGGCTTTTATCGCCGTAGGATCGATGCTCCTCGCGCCAGGTAAATGATTAACGCGACGATCCGCGGGGGGCCGTCGTCGCGCACCGCTCGCCGAACTCGCGTGACGCCTCCTCGAGCGCCTCGAAGGCAGGGCCTCGTGATTCTCGGGGATCGAGGCTCGTCCGCGGGTAGACACGCATCCTCGCGATCCACCTAGCTGCCCGAGCACCCCCGCCCTGGCACCGCGGGGAAAGCACTCGCTTCGCGCACACAAACACTCCGCACAAGTCGCTCGGGGTCTATCGACTGACCCGATTCCGAGAGGCGCTGCTCGACGGCCCAGCGCTACGCGTGGCACACTCGCTTCTCGAGGGATGATCGCGCGACGAGCTGAGGGACAAAAGGGCCGTTGGAGAGGTCGCGACGGGCTGTCATAAAGCGCAGGATGCAGGGCGGCGTACTGTCAAAATATCTGCCGCTTCCGCGGTGCCGTGCGATGTGCCGGGGCTCCGCTCCGAGAGCGCCGCGCAACACGGGCATGCGTGATAACGCTCGCCCCCGTCGGACGCGGGGACACACCGAACTTGCCGACTCGCCATCGACTCGCCACCGCTGCCCCAGTAGCGAACCAAGTGCACGACGCGCGGCCTCTGGCAAACGAATATTCCGACGAGTACGGTGCCGCATGACGAATCGAGGCATTTACGCTCCGACGAAAACAGTGCAGTAACGTAACGCAGATATATAGTCACACTGACGGCTGAAAAAAAATTAATTTTTCGGGAATGGACAGAGAAACGGGTGTTGCACGTATCAATCTGCACGTTCGTAGCATTACTCTATTACCTTTTTACGATTATAAAAAAATTCTAAGTAAAAGGATCCATTTATAGCGAAATAGGAGCATCGTAGAGAGAATAATATCCTTCCAGATTACTGTTAAGTTGGAATGCGTCTATCGGTCAGGCAACGTCCTTTTGGTCGATTGCGGACGATCGCTGTGTGAAGAATGATTTTTAAAATCCAGTGTGGTTTGTGTCTGGAGAGTGTTACGCTTTTTGTATGTCCATGGAAAGTTTTCGTTAACGCATTTTTAAGTTGAATATTGTGTAGGGCATTTTGGACTAAAAAGAAAATAAAAGGGAGAAATAGAACGAAAGTGAATATATCTACCGATGTGCAAATGGCACCAGAGTTGTAATATATAGATTTTGATATTGATAAAAAGAAATTGGTAGAAAATATACGTCTAAATAATTCAAAAGGACGTCGAGTTGGTACCTGAAGGATACCTTGGTGGTGTTAGCGATACATGACTTGCAGCGAGGGTCGAGGGCACATTTAGCGTCCTGATCTGTGGGTGTACTGCTTGTCCTACTGGGACTCTCCTCACATGCCTACTTCAGTAGTTCTTAATCTTCTCGAAATTACGGAACACTTTTCATTATAACGAAAATTTGTGGAACACCAAACTTACTAAGATCATAAAACTAACAACAAAAATAAGCATGAACATACCTTTGATTAAAACATAACAATTACTGATTACATAACAGTACAAAGAAATGAAATTTTTTCCGAATTTCGCAAGACACTTGTATCGAGTTCGCGAAACACTAGTGTTTCGAGAAACACTGTTAAGAACCACTACTTAATGTCCCTCCAAACTCGTGTGTATTTCATACCAAATTCTTTCCCCCAAACATGAAATCTCCAACTTTTCACAGTACTCCCACCTGATTTCGGAGCTACGAATGCTATGTATCATTTGTTTTCACCTAATGAAGTCACAGATCACTGCAAACTTAAAACACCATGCTTTAATTCTCACTGAATCTGCTAAAGGATCTGTCAAACCTATCATTGAAAGTTGAACAGATATTGCACAAAGCTTCGAGGTCTCTAAATCTAACATATAACTAGTGAAGTATAATTCTAATACTAAAAAGTAGAAAAATAAAAAAGCAGACGATGCAGATCGTTTATACTCTATCTAATAAAAGATCCGAATCAAAGGAGAAGAAAGCCAATGGAATGACAAACAGCTGAAGATAACTGGGAAGATCCGAGTATCTGTGTAATCGAGACGCTTTCCCACGACGCGAGCTATCGAGCAAAGGCCACGAAATTGTTTATCAACGTCGGATGGGGATTTTACGGTTTAATGGCGCATTGTACGCTCCCCGTGGCGGACGAACGTATCCGCGTCGTATATCCGCGAGGAAAGTACGTTTCGTCGGATTTAAAGCGACGATTGTCATCGGGGCGAACACAAAGGTTACGACTCTTCTGCTCGTGACGCTCGCGTGACTATAAAATCACAGTCTTTAATGTCGTCGGTGAGCCGCGGAGGAAGGCGAGCCGTCGCGAGCCTCGCGTTTCGTTAGATCCCTTGTCCGGACCGCGGCGCTTCGCGACTCGTCATCCCGACCTCGTGGTTAATTGAATGACTCTTTCACGGACGATCAAATCGTCGTATCACCACCGACAGAGAGACCCTCTCGACGAAAAGGGAAATACATACTTCCTGCTGCATTCCCCGTTATTCCTGCGAAATCTTCGATTCCAATTATTTATTAGACTCCATTGTAGATACTGAATCACGTTCAAAGGGTAAGTCGTTGGTTCGCGTTTGTGGCTAATATGTTTAAAGACGGGTTTCTGGGGAATATTGTTGTGTAACGTCTTGTGTTAATAGTTACTATAATTTCCTAGAATTTTTCCCCTAAACTGTATGTTGTTAAGCAACTTTACTGTGTTTATAAAATTATAATTGGTTGTTAAGGAAGAATTATTAAAAAAGGAAGTGTATTTATTAGTTTAGTACACGGTTTCGTATCAGTTCCCTATTTAATAAATAGTATTAATTTGAACTATGGTAATTGAATTTATTGTAACTAAATAAATATTAAAAATTGGCACTATAATATCCAAAGTGTAGACAGGGTCGTCTAAAAGCATAGGTGGAGGATCGATGTTTGATAGATCTCCATAAACATTGAACCTTTTCTTGCATAAACATTGGAATGTTTCAAGATTGCACAGAATACTGTTTTTTTTTCATTAAATAATCCTGTTTTCTTGGCGTAGCAGGTGTTAGCAAAGAAGATTAGCTGAGAATGCTATGATTTGCATTTCAGAGTGACGTTTTAAGGACACGGAAAAAGCATATCGTGACTACTTCCGTCTTAGTCGTTCCACCAAAGACATAATAATGAATTGTTGTTTCAATTGTGCTATCGAATTCAATCTCCAGAAGCATAGCGTGCTCCTACCGTGTTCGCCCGGTGCTCACGAAAGCTATTCCAGTGACTTCCTCGAAGCTACGTTTCAACAATGGAGATTAATTCATAATCCTTTCGATGCAAATCGGCCTTCAATCTTCTATTTCCTCGACGGTGTTCATTATGGTAACTTTCGCGTCCTAAATCTCACAATTCCTAATCTTTCCTGATTGAATAATTTTTCCTGAAGCTTTTAAATTACGAAAGGAAAGATGAAGCATAGGTAGACCTTCGTTAGGTAAGCTGTATTTGTAACGGGGTTTATCGTGGAAACTCGTAACGGTGGAATATTAAAAGGAACGCAGAAGTGAAAATGGACAAAGTTTGGCCCCGCGATGTGTGGGATTTTCACCTGGCGAACGAACCATCACGCGAATTGCTTCGCGTGAGATGAAAGTACGAGGAATAAGTGGCGGTAGTGGATTCGCGAGATAAGTGCGACGTACACGGCAGCTGATATAAATTCTGCCCCGCTTTGTTGGACAGCGATGCCTTGACGTTGGAAACGGGAATGGGAAAGAAATGAAGGAAGCCATCACGATTAACCAATCTGAAGAACAACTTTCGTCCCTATTATTTCGTGGTATAATGAGTGGTTGGAACAGGGTGATTGGTAATGGTAGCGTAACGATCTATTAACGCCAAGGAGCAAAGGTGTCGATGATCTATTGAAGTAAGAGTATTCTCCGCTTCAAAATGAATTGCCACTTCGTCGGGGGAATGAATCAGCGGCTATTAGATTAGCAGACATAAACGCTTTTCTAACTCACAGAATGCACTACTGCGCGTAGTACTACTTATGGAAATACTACGTAGAGTACTACTTATGGGAGTACTAGGTGAAGTAGTACTACTTATGGGAGAACTACTTGCAGTAGTAGTACTACTTATGGAAGCACTACGTGAAGTAGTACTACTTATGGGAATACTACGTGAAGTAGTAGTATCATATTGCTATTTCGAGTGGTGTTACTTATGAAATTACAATGTGACGTAGTACTACCTTGTGCAATTGCTATCCGCAATAATACTTCCATGTGCAATTACTCCGCAAAGTACTTAGTACAATCGTCTATAATTGCTACTTCAAGTAGTCCTATGTATAAGATAGCACCGTGACCTAATACTACTACATATCTGCAATTGCGATCTAAAGTAGTACCTACATACTACTATGTGGAATTACATGCTCTACGAAGTACTTAGTACACCGTAAGGGACTACCACGTGAAGAAATAGATACTATCGTACGTAATTTCTATTTCTATATCTACAATATACGTATAAGTCTACTACAGGACATAGTACTACCACGTGCAATTGCCATCTAAAACACTGCTGCCGTGTGCAATTACCCCACAAAGTAGTGCTACCATGAGACTATTACACGAAATAGCGCTACCGTGTGCAATTGCCACACGAGGCAGTACTACCGTGTGCACGTTTCCAAGGAATGCCTTCGAAACTACACAGGCAATGTTCCGATTCGCAAGAAAATTCATCCACCGTTATTCAGCACGGAACAAAGTGAAGCCCACGTACAGGCACACGCGTAAAATTGCAATGGAACTGGCCCTACCAGGCCGACTGGCGCCATCTGTCAGAAGAAGCCCGCACCAGACGAGCCTCTTCCGCGTTTCATCAACAATGCAGTCCCGATCGTGATAGAGCAACCACGGGGCCCAGGATGCCCGTCGCCGCTAACGAGAAAGCCATTGCAAATTCGCATGCAAATAGACCCACCTTATCTATTTCCCCCCGATGAACAATCAACGATATCGCGATTCATCCTTTCCCACTTGCTGTATACGAGAACGCACGTTCCTCGTCGCTTAACCCTCCGCCAGCAGGGCCTTTTTGGGCCCAAGTGTAACGTTACCGCGTGTATAGTAGGAGGAACTTCGGAAATTCAGTTATAGAAATACATAATTCCACAATTTTGCAAAAAGTGGACGTAGAATATTTTTGCAGTAAGCCATCAATATGTTCCCTGCATATTGCACCAACAAATTTTCATATTTCTTTAAAACAGTTTGGGTGGGAAAAAGTTCAATAATTTCGTGGTCACAAAAAGTGAAATAACTTCATTTTAATTAATAATCACAACTTCCACATAGTTCGGAAACTGTCATAAATAATAATGAAAAATACTTAAATAGCTATACCATTTTAGCTAAGTACATACTTATAAGATCTTTTCAAAAATCAAATATACAGAAGTCGTACGGTGATTTCCAACCTGTGGCTTGCCACCCCCAAGTGGATCACGAAATATTTTCTGGGATGCTACCACGATTATTTACAGTTGACGCTTTGTTTATTTATGTACTTATTTATTTGCATATAGTTTCATTGCCGTATTCTATTAACGATCTACCACTGACTTTTCATAAATAAAAGGAAGGGAATATTTACCTTACCATAAAATGGGGATGGGACTTATTCAAATATTATAGAAGAATATCACGACTAAAAAAACCTTAGGAAACACTGTTATACATTATGCAAGAACCTAATACTTTCGGCCACTTACCCAGCAATTTCACCGAAAAGACAAACTACCCAACCTACTCACATTCTGTCGTCCGCCCATCCGCCACTTTCCACGACGATCCACCATAAGCCCCCGAAATTGTCAGAGCTATTTCGCGAGGACGATTTGCGCAAGAATACGTAGAGAGAGCTGAATCGCGTAACGAGTTTGGAGGATCGAGTTCAGCAGTACGTCTTGTCTCCAAAACCGCAAATTACGTGCCGCGAGTGCGGGGTGGGAGGGCGCGTGAGCGATTCATCGGAACGGGGATCCGCGGTGAGTCGACGGCCGGCGTAAAGAATGTGTACGACCGGTGCGAGGCGCTATGATTCAATTACGGGGTAACCGGCATCACGATCACGTGTAAATCAAGATAAATCGCCGGTGCAGCGGGGCCCGGCCTGCTTCGACGATGTTGGAATACCGCTGCCGGATAGCAATCAAATTGTCAGACGCTCTAAGTGCGAATCCCGCTTCTTCTACCCTGCTCTGAATATACGAGGAGCCCCTCTCCGGCTCATCCTCCTTCCTCCACCGCCGTAGCCCCTCCCCGGGTAGGCACTTTCAAAGAGCAGAGAATATCGACGCGCCAGGTGTCGATAATGCAGTCCCGACCGCGTGGGGTCATTCTTGCGAGTCACGCTGTTTTCAGGCTTCCGGTTTATTTGCAAAAATGCCTGCCAGACAGTTGCCTTTCATACTTAAGGCGCTCAGAGTTGTTTGAAAGGATGCTTTTACTGCTTTTCTTTTCAGAATGGTTTGTTCGGAATCGAATATAGGGAAAAATGGGCAATAACGGTCACAGCGGGTAATGATGGTCAGTATTATTAAAATGCGTTGAGTCGCGACACACTTTTATAATATTAAAATAATCTGCGTCACCCCCTCTCCCATATAAGGTAAGGTAAATTTAATAAGATAAAGAAAACACATTAAAATAGATATTTCACAATATAATTCTAATTTAATAATATTTTTAAAACAAAACCGTGGCGATCCTCTAGAAAACACTTCGCGACCCACCAGTTGGAAATCACTGTTCTAATTAGATTTTAATCGTGTTACGATTCAAAATTCTTAGAATTAGATTCTAAACTCAGAAATAATAGTGAGTAACATAAGTAAAATTCGAGGTGGGTCAAAATAGACCCAGCATCCACCTTGGCAGGCTTAACACCTACTTTACTATTGCTCACCATACTTATAACTCGAAAACAAAGTGTACAAGACTACCATTCACAAAAATCTTTTTCAACCAACCTTACGCCCACGCTTTACAATGCACCGAGTATAAAAGTACCATTAGTATTGAACGAAGGTGGAGCTACTGCAGGCTGTTCCAGGCAACAGCATCGAACGTTCCCGTGCACGTGCTATTGTGGCAGCGCGTCCGATTGCGTCGAGGATCTTAATGAGGCGAGGAAGCCCCTTTCGCAATTGATTTGCGTCAGCCAGCGTAATGCGCACTCTCTCGCGCGCCTCGTCTTCTTTCCGGTTGATTTAAGTGTTACAAACGCGCGCGTACAAAACACGCCTACAATAAATTTCAGCGTTAAATTCGATCAGCCCTGCTCTAATCGTCGTTTAATCAACAGCGACTCGATCGAACGGAGAAAAAAGGAAATCGTAACGGTGAAAATTCCAACACCCGCTCACAAACAGAGTGGAAAGTTAGCGTTCGTGCCATTAAATACATTAACAATCGGATCTCATTGAGAGTTTCTGAAATCTCCATTTCAGATTTAAGCACCGTGGAAATATCTTTCCTCCAACATAAACACCGATGAAAACCAGACTTTCCAGTGTTCACTGAATTCCACTGATAAAAATGCACCAGCTTTACGGTTTGAAGTACACACGAGTAAATTCAATCTCCTCGATTTAACTGCCAGGAAATTTCTCCCGGCAAATATGTCTGCGTTTCTCGCTCCACGCGCGATACTCCAGCCGTGTCCACCAAATGAGACGCGATTTACGGTCGGAGAAAAAAATCGTGGCTTCTTTCAGCGACCGAGGGGCAGATCAGGATGCGAGATAGACTTCACGCCTCGCGGTTTCCCAACAATCGAATATGGGAAAAATCGCTCCGCGGCGCTTCGGGGAATGAATCGGAATTGCGTTGCTCGCGTACTTGTAAACACAATAGAATAACGCGGGACCACATAATTCGCCCGAATCAAATCAAAATTCCTTCGACTCAACAGATCGCTATCTACCGAAGACTGTAACCAAATATAATACACCAGCCACGGTAATTCGTCTGGTAGAACTTCGAATCTCCCTCTTTACTGTTCAACGACCAGGGGCAGATCGAAATGGCAAAAGTAGGAACAATGACTGCTCAACGTTTCGGAGAAGTGAATGAAAATTGCGGAGGAATCTAAGTTACGATTAAAATGATTCTCTCGCGCTAACAATAAGACGGAACCGTATAATTCGTCTGAGCTAAGTCAGGATCCGTTCCACTAAACAGATGATGGTCTAACGAGGATCATCCGTGCCATCCGCGTGCGGAGCACGGCCAACCGACCAGCCAGATATCGCCCCGATCTAAAGAGCTTTCGAATTAATACCCGGGGTAATTGCCAATCTAATTAGAAGGCCCGTATCGCAGCGATCGCGACTCGTCCCGAGCCTTTTCGCGGCTGCAACTCCGCGGGAAGAATGCAGGATGCCTGCGCCATTGCACGGACCGCGTATTAAGGTCGTTCGACGATTGGGTAATATTAGAAATTTGTATCTCCCATTGTTAGTCGCCTAGAAATATGTAAGCGAGATTTCTTTTGGCGGGAATGCAGAATAAGGCGGAAAATCCGGAGTCAATTTAAGTAGAAGTTTCATTCAGCTGTGGGTGGAGATTTAAATTTGAGATTCTGCGAGTTTAAAGTTGAAGGTGAAGTGTATTTTAACTCCTTGAATCCGGGCGACGTATAACTTCTAAATTATAGGTATCAAATTAATAAACCTGTTAATGCGGGAAAATTCTTTTTGAATATTATTGTTTTGAAATTCTTCGGATTCAAAGGGTTAAGAGTGTTAGGCAATATGTTATTATTTCTGGTAAATGTGAGTTGCAGAAGAGCATAAACTTTGCAGAGCTTCAAAGTTTGAGAGATGACTAATCCTAAGATTGTAAAGGAAAAGGTGTGTTAAGAAACTAAGGAACTTTTCTTAACATGTGATAAATCGTTTTTAGTTCCCAACTAGGAGGGGGCAACTTTGGGGTGGCGGTGAAGAAAAATATAGTAATGAAAAAACGAGTAACCCGCTTACTTTTTTAACCCAATTTGGGTGTCAATTTAATTAAAATTTTAAACACGAAATTTAAGAATATTCGCATTTTTAGTATAAACTTAATAAACATTAGTTTTTAAAAATAAGCGATTTTTTCTCAAAAGCCAGAGAGGCAACTGCCCCTTTTGCCTCCTTGAAAATAATAACTTTGAATTTCGTTCTTCCGAATTTTCTCCCTCCATTTCGCTACTCTTCCCATTTAAAAATAGACAAAGGCTTTTCAACGTCAAAGAACCTTCTTTCTTCCGGAGTCATTTTGAAAGCTTTTGATACAAGAAGATGGGGATGAATTGAAACGTGACTAACATGAATGAATTTTACAAAATTGCATAACAGCGATGATTATCGAGTGCTCTGCGTCCGAAAAGCAACGGCAGGTATGTGCCAGCGAAAGTTTCGTTTGTATTTTGAGCGCTCAATTACACCTCCGTCCTTATCTGCCGCGATATTTACATAAGAAATTGATACCTGGACGCGGGTTCCACGTACATCGACGCAGCTCGGCGTCTTTGTCGTCCTCGAGGTTTAATCGTCCCGTAATTACACGGTCGCGACGACGAGTCTGTTATTAACGAACATTAATTGATCAAGTTGACGAGAGGACCTCGAGTTTCGCGTTCCATTCGATAAGGAACCACTCTTCTACACATACGTGGTGTTGAATCGTGAGAGTTTCAAGCTGATTTCGCAGAATCTTTGCGAGATAACTTCTTGACTTTGGGGATTATTTTAGGGTAGCTTAATGGCAGTCTATAACTGTATCCCGCTTCTTGATTCGTTAATTTCTGTTTCCAAATGGAAGGATGTTGGTGATACTACAATCATCTTGATTTATGAAGGGATTTGCAACTCATTTCGTTATGAATTCATTTCATTTTTCATTTTTTTACATTTTTTTCACGAATGAAATGTTTCTTTCTTTACAAATAAAATGGCCATACACAGTGGTGGTAATGAAGGAACAATGGGTAAGTAGTAAAATGTGTTTAGTTCTTTTTGTAAACAAAAAAGTGAGATAATTCGACTTCAAAACTGATTCCGAAATATCTGGACTACAGAGCCAGAGTGTATATCGACTTTTTTCAAAAATGACATTTTACGTGTTTCCCGTATCAAGTTTATCACTCTTTGGAAAACGTGTAAGATGTCATTTTTTAAAATAATAGACTTAAAACACTCTGGCTCGGGGGCCAAAGATGTTGATACGAGATTCGGTGCGGGTCAGAAATGACCTGCAGCAAGGCAACTGCCCAGAGCAGCAAAATTGGTAGAATGAAAAAATTAATACTAAAATCAAACATATAGGTATTACCTAATTTTCTACTTTTAAAAGTTTTACTTTTTTATTGATTTTTACTGCTTTTAATTTTTTTATAAAACAAAACGCTTTCGTTACTAAACAAATGCCTACAAAAAAATTTACTCACTCTCAAAAATTATATTTTAAAATATTTATTTATAATTTATAATTAAATATAAAGGGGACAAAAATCATTTTTACTGAGAGAAGCGGAAGAGCGAGATCGGGCCCGGCTACGCCTTCCACAGGCCCGTCTTCCGAGGGTTAATCAGCCACCCCACGTGTATTCAGTATCCAACTATCGAGCGCTCCTATCGGCGCGAGATAAATAATTACGCGGGTAAGCTCTTCCTGCCGCGATAAATCTCAAGTTTAAAGTACAGTGGAGCAGTGGCTATTCATTGTGTCGCGGTTGTCTCGCGATACCGAGCGGCCAACAACAGGAAGAATTCCAGCGAGCCTCCATTTCGCTCTCGTTTCCGTATCCGCGGAAAAAGGCTGGAGATACGCGTTAAACAAAAGGCCCTGCTGCTTATTAAAGAAACGAACGATCACCGGCGATAATTCGTAACAATAGGCGAGAAACTCCATTGTACATTGTGCCTCGATATGCTATCGCGCTTATCGTCCGATTGATTTAGTGCCATCGGGGACTCGCCAGAACGGTGCGGCGAATCGTCGGAAAAACTAACGAACGATCGTTTAACGACGAAAAATTCGAGTGGCTGGAAACGATGGGGCGGGCAGACAACGTTGCTTCGTTTCCTCCAACAGTCCCCAAGCTTTTGTGCTTTCATTCTATCTGAAGTGATATTTATTGTCCCAAGCTCTCTTTTCTCACAAGGGAGATTGGGTAACTCGAGAATCCTAAAGAATTTGGTACTTTCCGAAAATGTATAATAGTTTAACTGGTCCTAATATATTGGCAAACCTATTTCCTTTTCTAATAATTAAATGGGACTAGGAGTGGGAATAGTCGTTCAAAGAAATTTTAAAATGCCGAATGAATTTTTTAACATCGTGCTTCATTTTTGAGATAGCTAAGGGAGTTATAACAAAATTTTATTCTATATTTTTTCGCCACCCCTCTGCTTGTACCATCTATCCAGAATTAGATGGAAAATGACAACTAGGGTGGATGTACCAGTAAATGAACACGTACCAGTGAATGAACATTTTTTATTAAAATGAGTAAAACAAGTTATTAACTCTTATTATTAACTCTTGTTATTAGCTCTTTTCATTTCTTGCTTCATATCCAAACAATTTTTGCAGCACGTGGAATCAATCGCGCTGCAAACATAATTTTATAATAGTGTTCATTCATTACCCTTAACTGCTCATTTACTGGTGCGTTTACCCTATTATCAAATATTAGCTAAAAAATTAAGTCATTTCCTTTTTAATTCTTTTTATTTCCCTGTGTATATTGTTTACCACCATTTCTTAATATTTTTCTTAATATGTCACGGGTCACCCGGTATATAGAGGTTCTGGCACCTGAAAAAAGTTATCATTTTGATAAGGTAACGTATAAATAAGACTTTTGTTTTACTCGTTGGTTAAATCCCTTTATTTTCCGCGTCATTTTGTTGTACAAGATATTTCCACCCCCAAAAGCAGAACATGAATATGTCATTGGCATCATCTGAAATCTAAACTGCATCCCTACAGAGTATCCCATTTCTTTAAATTGTCGAGTTGTCTAACAACCCCTGTCAGTCAGAGACGACGTAATCGATGTCTAACCAGAGTTTGCCTCCAAGACGCTCAGCGTCCACTGTCGCCTGGATTTACACCGAAAACAGAAGCAGTCGCGTGGTAGCGGTCCCACGACAAAACGAAGATCACAATCGGACGCGTAGATAGCCAAGTCAGACTCTGATACTTTAGTGCGGGACGTCGCGCGATGTATGTACACAGAAGCCAACTAAGGAACCGAGTGTTTCAATTTATCGCCCCCTGCCAGCACTCCCTGTACAGTTACTCGTGTGAACGCCGACTCTAATAACATTATAAATAAAGATACGAATCTCCTGCGCGCCTCTTCATCCTCCGTCGTCCCTGTGCTCCAACGATACGGGGCCCGTTTACCATAGCTCGCCCCTCTCCGCCCCGCCCGATCCACCGACAATTAAGTGCCCCTGCGAAATGCTTATGAAGCACTCTTCATTATCATCGACCCGCTAGCTTCCCTCGAAACTTCCAACCACCGTTCATCCTTGGATCTCATTGCAGGTCTCCGGGGAGAAATTAAAAGGACAAGAGGAAGGGGACGTTTTGCTGGGTTGCTTCTTGGATTATGAAGAAAGTGGAATTGGGGACTGTAAGATTTTTATAGAAATAGGACTAGGAAAGGGAAATGGAAGTTGTGTTTGAGATTTATTACACATTCCATGTGAGAGATCCCAGTCCTTCATAAATTGAAATGTATTCCAACAAAGAATTCTGACAAGACATAACTTTAAAATTTTTGTCCGTTATGTCAAAATGGCTTTTTACTCCCATCAAATCATTCACATAATAGGTCACTTTTAGAATTTTATTTAAAAAAGAGTAAACGTCACTGTGTTAAAAAAATTTGAGGCTATTCTTGTAGGTAAATACATTTTTAAAAGTTTTTTAATACTCTGACATTTACTTTCCATTTAAATAAAATCCTAAAAAATTTTGCAGTAATTTGTATGAGGGTACCCTCAAAGGGAATACCCAGAGTACCTATCTATTTTCCAAAAAACTGATCACTAGAATATAAATGAACTTTGACTACTCAAAATTCCAGGGTAAGTTTACCCAATCACAATTTTGAATTTGAGCGCTAAAGTTAGAACCCCCGCAGAAGGTAACTTAACTTCCCTCTTTCTTTCCACTTCACGCCCTCCATCCAACAAACTTAACACTCTCGATTTCAATATCCCAATATATATCCCAACAGAAAGAAGACTAAATTCGAAAGTTGGAAGAATACCATTCCCATCGCCACGCTCCGTGTTTGGAATTCCAGAGCCAGTCAGCGACGTCTACATGGAAGATAAATAAAATCAGAGACGTATACAGCTGTTAGCATCTAGCTGACAGTGTAAAACAGGCACGAATTCAACGGCGATCGATCATCCTGCACGCACTAAACTGACCTCGCCCAAGCCACACACGAATCCCCCAGTGAAAGCGATACAAGCGTCTCCGGGATGTAATAATTATTCAAAAGTGGCGGTGTTCTCGTTCACAGATGAACGATAGGACCGCCGTGCCGGAAGAGGCGCGCGGACAATGTTAGTCATCGATGGATGATCGATGGGACCCGATGATTTTTCCGCCGAGACAACCCTTCATCAACGGGCGAACGCGATCGCGGGATTTTCATGAAAGCCGAACCCCTCTCTCCATATAGAAACGGTATTTCGAACGCAATGCCTCATAACTTTGGCTAACTACTTCCTGAGCAATAGCAATAAATAATAAGCGTTACGGGTGCTTCCTCATTGCTTTATACACCGTTTACTGTTTTCCACGCGAGGAACATCGGCCTTCCACGGAGAAAAAAAAGAAGCCAACTATTCCTCTGGCTGACCTGGATTCGATTTCCGCGCGGAATCCACGATCGTGACGCCGAGGAATCATGAATCATAAAGTTGCGGGAGTTGGTAAACGATTGTTCGTGGATATCGTTGATTAAGGGTGGTTGTTTTTAGTGAACAAATGTTTCCAAGTTGTTTGCGGGTTCTTTGGAGTAATCGAATTTTTTAATGGAGCCCCTAGTAGGCAGAGAAACGAAGATGAGGATCGCGTGGAAATGAAATATGCAGGTGGCTTGTTGATCAATGAATTAAAACAGAAGGGCAAAGTTAATTGAATAGTTTGAGGTGATGGATCAAATAATTTCTGAAGTAATTACTCGATTACTTAGTCCACGTCAGGCTTATAAAAGCCTGTTTGAATCCCTCGATCGAGAGATCCGAGCCGACAAAGCGGGGAAATCGGTGAACGAATTTCACGGATATCTATCGCGGTGGGGTAAAACAAACAACGCCGCAGGAACATTCCCACGCTCTCGACGTGACAAAATCCATTGTAGTGGAATTAATATTAATCCAAGTGCGTGGTGGATGTCGGCGCCGCTTGTATGCAGATAGGCGATTCAATATGCGTGCAACAGAAAGTTGGAGTAATTGCTGTAACGCTTCGGAGGGAAGGGCTGGGAACATTTGTCGGTTGTTACAAGTGTAATCAAACGCTAATCGGATGGTGTGAAGGTGAAATTGAAGTAGGTATTAGAATATCAAAAATGTTTGATAATAATAATAATAATAATAATAAATCGACTTTATTGATCGCACTACTTTGTAGAATTGAAGTACTGAACTATTAGACATATTTGAACTAATTGCGTATTTCCGAGCTTCGGTTATTGATTCCCTAATTCCACGAATATTGAAAACATAGGAACGTTTTACACCAGATGTGCCGAGCAACACCGAGATCGCCAATACGCAAGTCTAAAAGAAAAAGAGAAAAACACCTCCACTTCGCAGTGTGAATTCTGTGAACGCGGGGATACCTCCTGGTGCACTTCCAAACTGATTAAAATGATAATAGAAGAAAGTTCCATTCTAAGCAGTACCTAATCATAACTATTTAAAGTATTTAAATACTTCGAGAATCTATACCTGACTGCCCAGACTTTCAATTATTATTTCTAACCAGAGACCAATGGCAACAGTTATTTTAAAAATTTGATCGAAAAAGTTCACTGAAAAAAAAAGGTAATTTTCGTTTAAATCTAACTCTTTTAACTTTCAAATATGTACATACAAAATATCCCAACATGAACCCATCTGTTATTCTTCACCCTATCAGTTCTAAACTACTTAATAATTTCCTTACATACACATCAGTACAAAGAATTAAAAAGAAAATATCCTCAAAGTTCAATTCAAGCGTTCGAATAGATTCAAGTAGAGGAACAGAGCGAAATAATAACAGTAGCTCCAAACCTATCGCAAGGTCGAGCGAAAGACGCTGCCAGCTCGATGAATGGGTTTCACGCATTTCCGCGGTGCGTTATTGCGCTGGTGATTTAATTAACGGCACAGGCGGAACACCGTAATCGAGCCGCAGCGAGCGCCGTTGCGCAAAGCGCTTTCGTACTCACGCGCCTCGCGCGGCGCGCGCAAATTTAACCGAGGCGCGAGACCTGCGCGCACAGCTTGTTGCGTTCGAGCTCTCGAGGGCTCGACTGGCGCGCGTTTGAAATTCGTAGACGCGCTGCGCAACGAAAAAATATAGTCTAGAAATAATGGGATAGAGCGATTCACGATGGTTTCCTGGCGAGCCGCGGTATTTTATACCAGAAATAGCCTGTTTACCGAGCTGATTTAGTCTAGACTCGTTACGACGGAATTGCATGCTTCGATGCTCCGCGTAATAGAAGAAAGAAGAGGATTCCTCCTACGTTGAGGTCGTAAGAGTGACGAGGGGGGACTTAAAGAGAGTTACGAGAATGTGGCACGCTTGAATATAAACAGAGAAATTCTTTTCTAATGTGAATCTCCTCTAACTAGAATTCAATCTCTGAGACATTGTTTTCTAAATTTGTTTGCTAAGAAAAAAACGGGCTCAAAGTGTACTGTGTTGAGATCTTCTAGTTTTGGTATACGGAAAGCCATGTTATTATAACGAAATGAATCATCGTCCATCGTCGAAACGATGTAGTATACAAAACTGAAGGTCTATGAAAGATTGCATCCCAAACAGACAGGAGAAACATTTTGATCGTTTTTAATTTTTGTGTCTTCATAATATTCTTATTTTTTCAACTAAACATATGTGCGTGTGTGACTTTTCTTTAAAGTAGGTAATCTTTCATGCTGGAAAATAAAAAAATAAAAAATTGTCTACTGCAATGAATGGGCTGTGTAGCTATGTTAATATGCTATAATGCTATTTTATATTAATAAATTTAACCCAAAAATATATCCTTCCTTACTCTACTTGAACGTAAAAATTATATAAATAAATAGTAGAAATTTATAATGTGTTTTAATGCCTGTCAATACACCCGTTGGGGTATAAAAAAAATTTGTTTCAGATTTTCTAGGTGGCGCATAGTGCAGCGCTGCCACAAAGAGATGCGTACACGGTAATCAGGATTTCAGAAGATCTAATGAAGCGACTTCAAAAAACCTTGAGGCATTTTATTCCTAATTCGACTCACTATCGCATCATCCCCTAACATAATTTTTTGACACGCAGTTTTTTTATCTCCACATTTATGTGTAAAATTACCCATTTTTTACACCATTTCGTTGAAATTTGCACCAATCAACGTAGTTTTGGTGATTTTGCCGCAGCAGAGGATAATGCGACAGACATTGATATCAAATTTTTTCGATTTTTGATTTCGGACAATCCTGTGAGTAAATTTCATGATTACAGTTTAGGCATCTCTTTTTGGCTGTTCTGCACGAAGCAAACAATTCTCTTTTTAGCCTAACGAATGTATTAATGAAAGCCAAACATATTTTTTAAGATATGTTATAACATCTTCTTGTAAAAAATTCATAAAAATCACCTATTTTGCGGGCGTTTCGACCGTAGGATCCCCTTAAAGCATGTCTGCAACGCATTCTGCCAAATAACTGGTACTTCCCAATTCTCAATAAAACACATAAAACAATTATCTCCAATTCGAATCTACCACATCTCAATCTTCCACCTTCAAAAAGACAATCTCTTTCCCCCACCATCCACGTCTCCATACCATTCGCCACGCAATTCCTTCCCGACATAATTCCTTGCAACAATATGCGATAACGTCTGCCCGCGGTACCACGTTGTATGTACTCAAGCGGGAACCCACCTCAATGCCCTTTGGTTGTACTAATTTAAATTTTTCAGGCCAACGCGGCTCCGTACGCAAAAGGCGTCCAAGAACCTTTTGTGCGCCGACTGCTAAGCAACTATCATCAATTATCCGCGGACACAAGCCGCGCACCGCGCACAGCCCGTGGCAGATCTCGCTCGCGAGGAGCCTCGGCTCTTTCCTATCCTTCGCCGGAGCGTTCACCTTCGCGAGGGAACGCTCGCGAGAGGAGCGGAGCCAGACGGAGCGGCGAGGGCCGGCGCGCACCGCCGCGAATACGAAACGATTCAAGACAATGCCCATTCCTGCCGTGAAATTGGCTTAATTGCGATTAAAGTTTTTGCCTAGCACGCCGGAAGTCCCTCTACACGGCTGCGGTTTCACCGCGACGCTTGTCGCCGCGGAACAAAGGCCGCGCTGGATACATGGGGCGACACTTCCAGATACGTATCGTCTGTGGAACCTGTAAAGCTACGTGTACACTGGGGCACATGTTGCCGTGGTATCATTCACTTTGGAGGAGTTTCTACGTGTTTGACAAATTCTGTGATAAAAATGGTTTCCATGAAAATCTTTAGGATAGGGTATATGTGGCTACTTTAAGGATTTCAGTGACTTTCATCGTAATTATGTTTAAAATTGTACTTCAAATCAGGAAACTAAAAGCTTACTAAATTTTACACTAGCTTTACTATTAATGTCTAAGTTACCATTAACTAGAGAAATCATTAAAGAATTAATAAAGTTTAAAAATATAAGAAATCCATTTTTCACCGTTTGTGGCCACTTGCCACTTTTCGCGTAAGCAATAAATGTAACCTTATATTTCTGGTGGTATACAAAACAAAATATTTACGGTTTGAAATTCTACACATAATTAAGTGTCTGCAAGCAATTTCGAGCTAAAAAAACGCGATAATTATGCACATGGCCAAAAACGGTACATCTACCCTATATGAGCCGTTTATTTTGAAAGTGACCATGTCCATTAATATTTAAAAATGTTTTATATATAAATTTTTAATACTAACTTCAAGTTGTACACGTTATTACACTCAACAAAAAAAATGACAAATGGACATAGGCCACTTTCAAAATAAACGGCTCATATTATCTTGTCTGTGATCGAGTATCATTATTGATACGTATATTGGAAATAGGGTTGCGACAACAAAATGGGGATTCAGAGGATCATTGATGACGTTTTAAAGTTTATACAGGCGTATAGGTCGAAATACTGTACAATTCTTCAATTAGTAATTAGAGGAATCTAGAGGGTAATTCCTGAGATATTATTCTAAAAGTATGATTATGTGTACAGAGTGTAATTAAACACCAAAATGCAGAATGGAAGATCTCAGTTTTACCAAAAAAACAAAACAGATAGAAATATCTTAGCACACCTTCCTCGGTGGACTAAAATTTGCAGAAGATGTGCCAGTAACTTGTTGCGAGTCTATTACAGTAGAAATCGGACCTGTGCCCTAGTGTGTACGTAGCTTAACCCAGTCGTACCGAAATTTCGCTCCGTTTCACTGACAGCGGATTGAATGGTTCAAACGCGCCAGGTGACGCGTTACACACGCCCTCATTGTGCTACCGTAATCACGGACTTGATCGTGTTGATGGCTTTGAGGTGGAACGATCCCACATCGCCAGGGAATTTTGCTTAGGCGAATTTTTCAAGCTAGACTGCCAAACGATGAGTGCTCGTTGTGAAAGTGTTTTGAAGAAATGAAAGGAGGAAACGAATCAATATGTCTCCCGAAATCTTGGAACTTTGCAACTATTTAAATCAAACTTGTTAACCTTTTACGCTCCAACTCATTCGCTCGTCAATCGATCTGAGATTTGTTCATCAGGGTTGAATTTATGAGATACGAAACTTTGAGTACAAAGAGACACTGTGATTTCGAAATTAATAAATTGTGTAATTCTACGAATCATAAATCATTCCTCCACTTTTGTAACTTAAAAGTTACAAGTTGAGATGTTATAAATAATAAGTTATCAATTTAGGTATTATAAATTGTCAGGTATAAGTTTCGGTATTATAATTTATAACTTATAAAACCTTAACTTGTACAGTCGCGTCGGAAAATAAGTTGACGCTCTTTAAAATTGCATAACTTTTTTAAAATTGGTCCAAATGTCTTGAGTTTTTTTTTAGAAGCTAGCGGAATTAGTTTTCTAGGTGACGTATTTCGACGTTATAAGAAAAATGCACTCGGTCTGAATAGCAAAAAAAAATAGTGAAGGTCGTTTTTTAAACTTTTTTTTGTGAGCCTCGAATGAAAATTCAAAAAACCCGTTTGTAGGTTTAAGTAAGTTATATACGTGTCCAAAATTTCATTAAAATCGGTTAACGTTGCTCTGAGCTAGATACGTTTAAAGATCACAGAGTAAGGTCGAAAATTGCTGATTTCCGTGAATTTCGCGATTTTCGACCTTATTCTGCGACCTTTAAACGTGTCTAGCTCAGAGCAACGTTAACTGATTTTAATGAAATTTTAGACGCATTTTTCTTAAAACGTCGAAACACGTCACCTAGAAAACTAATTCCGCTAGCTTCTAAAAAAAACTCAAGACATTTGGACCACATTTAAAAAAGTTATGCGATTTTAAAGAGCGTCAACTTATTTTCCGACGCGATTGTAAGTTATAACTTATAATTCATAAGTTTAGGTCTCATCTCTTATACCTTATACAAGCTATAACAGTCCCACTACGTAATACCAATGTAATCTGTGCCGAGCCCAAGGGGCACACTGCAATCGCAACGGGTCAAAGGCGCCAACGAAACTGGAGTCTCGCGACAGAGGAAAAGCCCCGCAGGAGGGGGAAGGGCGCGCGCCTCGTTTTTTTCGCCGGAATTTGCATAGCACCTTTCTCTGGCCCGCACGAACGGGGCAAGTCGGCCGTCTGAGAGAGGCGAGCTCGATTAATTAGCGGCGAAAGTAAGTGAAATTGCTCGCGGCGGTGGAGCATCCCCGTGCAACTGGAATCGAAGCATCCTGCCGTTGTTGTTCGCCGACATTTAGCCGACTCCGCGCAGAGAGCACAACGAAATGGCTCGGCTGGTTTGTTTTTTCCTTTCTCGGTTAATCATAATCGTGTCCATGTAGGCCACGAGAAAAACGAAACGAGTCCGCGACTTTTAGCTCGCATTCCTTGCTCTATTTCACCGTCTTCGTTCCCAGATTGAACAAGCCACCTCGCCTCATTGTGACTCGACTAAGCAGCAGCCAGCATCATCAGCGGCGGCTGGCTAATGCGATGTAAATGTCTTCCACCGGCTTTTTTCTCTGCCCATTCTTGTCTCCAGTCTACCGCGTGGAACAATGACTGGTAGCGGTGACTAGACGGAAACGCTTTTCGGTTGTAAATCAAGATATCTAGCTGGAATGTCGCGGAGCACCGAATCCCGTGGAACAGGAACAAGGGCAAATATGTGAACACGGGTATCGCGAGGCTGTTAAACAGCGCCACGATAACCATCGTTGTTACAGGAAAGAATTAAACTCTTCGGCAGTGAAAAATGTGAAAATGGTTGGTAAAAAAATTTCCTAAGGAGGGGTAACGTTAGAATGCTTGTGGAAATGGATAATGTAGTTACCTACGAGAGTTGGTGAAGAAAATTTCAATGGGGTTCCTTTAAAGGAAGAGGGAGAGGTCTATTTAAAGATTTGTTTACATCGATCTGACAAAGTTTCTGGTTCCTTTTGTTTCAAATTCAATTATGAATTAAATATAAGGGAAAAAATATTATTTACTTTGTAGTGCTTTTAATTTTTTTGATGTCGATTTTACCTTTTTTTAGTCTTTACTTTTTAGTTATTTAAGTTATATAACTACATTTATTTAAAAAGATATGAGTGGGCCTCCAAAATAGCTGACACCAACGTTTTTATTAATTTTATTTACTTTTGTTCGAGGATTTTTTTAATACAATACGTATATGTTTTGGCAATTTATGTGTCAATATATTGACACAACATGCTGAGGAGATGTGCACGTACATACATAAAATAATAATAATTAGATAACAAAAGTTTTTAATTAACCAATACTGGCAAAGTGTTTGACCAATATTGATGCAGTGTAACAGCACCACTGGGGCATCGTCCTCTTTCGAATAAAAAGAAGATCATTAAAATTGATCAAACTCATAACTTATAACTTATAACACCTAAATTTATAAATTATAACACCTAAATTTATAAATTATAACACCTAAATTTATAAGTTATAACACCTAAATTTATAAATTATAACACCTAAATTTATAAATTATAACACCTAAATTTATAAATTACAACTTGAAACAAAAAGAAATACATACGGATTGAATCCATAAAAACCAATCATAATGGAATCATCTTATAACAAAAGAAACAGCGTTGTATCGAAAAGTTGTGGCAACTTCGGAACTAAGTACGCAAAAAAAAATATAAAATGGACCTTCGTTAATTTACCTAATTGCTACACAAGTCGAAACAGCATTTTCTTTTAAGAATAATGTGCTATTTTCTGCCATAATGTTTTCGTAACAGCCAGCAGCTAATTAAGACGACAAACAGCCCGAAATGAGTATGCAAATGCATCCGTGGATAGAATGCAAAGCTCGTTCGTTCAACTGCAAGACTCATCTCACATGGCTGATCCGATTTGCAACGGCCATGAACGTTAACAATAGCGATTAAAGAGCCATCGATCAATCTGTCCGCCTACATTCGTTCAAAGGGAACATTCTTCTCGGCCGTTTCCACTTTCGATTCAAGCGCGCCCGATAATGGAACAAATTATTGCAGATAGCCGAGCGAGTATCATCGCCGACGATACAGCGACGGGTCAATTAAATTAACAACGGGACGAAACAATTAAACGAACGGGCAAGAGGATCTTCTTCCCTCGACCTCGGCTACCGGAACGATAGGCGGCCCGCAGAATATTGCGCTACGACGTCAGCGGGTGAAAACGCTGCGCTAATCAGAAGCGCGATAACGTCGTGTTTGAATTGCAGCAACATTTGTCACTATCCCTCCGCTCGTCGACAACAATGGATAAGACCGAGGCTTCGAACCCACGAAAGTGCTACCGGCATTGTGCTGCCTTTGTCACTTTCTATCCGCTCCGAACTTATCGTTAATTGATTTTGACTGGAAGAATTGATGCGTGGTGTGGCATCAAGAGAGTATGTGTGTGTGTGACACAAATAATTGTTTGCTTGTAGGTAAAGTTTGTTGATCCTTGGATTGAATGTGTCTGTTATTATTTTATTGCATTGTGTGCTTGATTGAGTGAAAGATCAGATGAAGCAAATGGAGCATAAATAATATATATTTTCACGCAAGCAGAAAATAGAAAAGTGGAAAAGTAGAACGTGGTGGAAAAGTTCACTGCTAATTTTCACAGAAGTGTCCATCTTCGAAGTGAGGAGTAAATAGCTCCATCTACTTTTCTATCTTCTCATTCAAAAACAGAAACTATATTTCAAATTAAATAAAATCGACTAGGAGAATATATGAACCGTTACGAATGAGCTATATTTACACAAGTAAAGTCAATTAACAACAGCTTTAAAATAGAAAAAATACTAAACCCCTCTTCCAAAATACTCAACTTAACCCTTTAGCGAAGGAAAAATTTTCCATTCTCTTTTTAGAGTTAAAAATGATCAAAATTTTTATATTTTCATCTAAATTTTTTCTTATCTTCCTTTTTTCAGAGGTTAAAATGCATAAAAGCAATGAATACAGGGTTCAGGTAGGTCCATCCATCTTCAATGAATAAAACTACTCGAAACAAGTACTACTTAACCCTTTAACGCCCAGAGCCGTTATTTCAAAATTGTGAGATAATATATATATATATATATTAGTCTATATATACATATAATGGTTCTATAGGATAACTAGATCAAAATTGAATATTGATTATTTCAATTTTTCTCCATTCCGTGCCGAAAGTTAAATATAAACAGACGATAGAATTTTACGCACATTCAAAATGAGTGTTGCACCGGTGCAACACTGGGAGTTACAGGGTTAATCTAGTGCAACCTGCGAAACAGCAAAGAAAGGCAATGTATCTTATATAAAAGGTACTTCGGGCAATAAAAGGTAAAATTCTACAAATAAGTTCCTATTAAACCCACTTATAAAGTTATTTCCACTACTCATCCTCAAAATCTCTTACTCACAACCGCGTATATCTACATTTCACCAAACCCAATGCAAGACCAACATCTATGAATAATCTGCAGTACTAAAGACGCTGGCATCGAACACCTCCGCACTGCCTCGCATCTGGTTCGTCGATTGCGTTTTCCGCCAGGTCCTCCCGACGCAAAGGGCGGATATTGTCAGCGCCGGGGTCGCCAATCGTTACCGGACGATAACAGACACGGTCCTCGCGCGGCGGTTGTCTCCGTCGAAACGGTGAAACGTACGACGGAGAAAATCGAAATAGATCAGCGGCACGCCCACGCGGGCTATGTCTCCCCGGAGTTGGGGCCGCTCGTAAGCACGATAAAACCGGGAAACGGTTCGCGCCAGAACAACCGCGATCAGAGGGAGGGGGTGAGGTGGTGGTGCGCGGCAGAGGAGGACAGATAGCGAGATACACGCGAGAGAAGGGAGGGTGGCCCGGCCGTATTTATCACTCGAAGATCCCGAAGAGCGCACAATGCAACGCGCGAAAGAGAGAAAGGGGGGAGAAGGAGGGGAGAGAGGGAGAGTCGAGCGAGTTCAGCCATGGAACGAGACGCGATGTAGTGCAGGTAGATTTATGGATGGCGGGAGGGAAGGGAGGGGCAGAGAGAGAGAGAGAGAGAAAGAGAGAGAGAGAAAGGGCCGAGGGAGAGAGCGTGTTTGTGTCGCAGGTCAGCCGCGGTTCACGGTCACGGGGACCAACCGCCGGACTAACCTAACGTAACCTAACTCGGCGACCGCAAACTGAATTGCATCCCCTCCGCCCCCGCCGCTAGTCAGCCTGTTTCTGACCGCCTATCGCTCCTTTCTTCCCGACTCTGCCCTCGCCAGTCTCCCTCTGGCTCTCCTTACCCTCCTAACCGAACGTGCATTCTGCCCCCTCGCCACCACCACCGGCGCGCTTAATTTATTAAGATGGTCAGCCCCGCGGGCCAGCGACCTCGGACTCTACTATAGCGCCAGCCCCTCCTCCGCAATTTTTTTCTACATCGATAATTACACCGCGGGATGCAACGGTCTGTCTCGCCGCGGACTTCTCGGAAGCGGAGCATCGGATATTCTTGAGAAAATGGCAGCTTTGCTGGATTTGTGGATTCTTTAGTGTGTTTAAAAGTTCTGGGAGAATGAACGTGGACGACGTGATTATCAAAGTGGTGTAAGTAAAAAAATGTAAAGAAATTAGAATTTATCGTTTATTTTATAATGCAAGGTGATGTAACACGAAGGAAGTGATGAATTCAATTTTTTTACATTTTTGTCTTATACCACTTTGATAATCACCGGCACAGTTATCACGTTCCAAGTTGAAAGTGTAATGCAGGATTCGATGGAGCAAAGTTGAAGAAGTTTTGTAACAGGAATTTGGGGAAACAGGGAGATATTTAATAAATTAGACGTCAGAAACTGAGAAAAGGAGGATTTGTGGCGCCCCTAGAAGTGTTCAAGGGCAACAATAACTGAGAGGGTGGAATTGAATAGGACTAACATAAGTACTTCTTGTTTTGTCAGAAGATCGCGTGCTGTAGAGAAACATAGGATAACACCAATTTTCCACATCGCTGGCGCCCTTTTCTATCATCCCACCATTCCGAGGTGGAATTTAATCCAAAGCTTCACCCACAGGTACCACGAACAAAGGGTTACTGACTTTCACTTTGCGCATTGAACGGTCCAGTACTTAACCTGCACCCCCCTCCCCCCCGTTACTTTGGAATAAAACAGCCGTTTGCATAACCGCGGGACGGATCGTCCACCGGACGGATCAAAGTAATCCAATCCGACACGTCGTAAATTGCATCGCGCCCTTCCTACCCAGTATATTTCCCTTCCGTTGTACGAAATTTATTAGCAGGGTGTGCCACTAGGTACACACACACACACCGCCATCGGAGAACCTCTTTTCCTTGATTGATTAAACACGCCTGGGGAACCCCGCCGGCGTCCTGCTCGCCGTGAACGACCGACTCGTTGAACGGGAAAATTTAATAACAGGATCTATCGACAAATTAGACGCGATAGTATAGTCGTCAACGGTGAATCGATGGGTAGTATATAGCGGCGTGGCTGGTGCCAGAAAAGAGGTGGTTGTTGGTGAGCATCGAGTGCTACGCGATTATGGAATTGACCGAAAACGAACGGTTCCCCATTGATGAATAACGATGGCAAAGGAGCTCTGGCTCAATGAAGAATCAATGAACCGTGCACGTGACTGATCGATCATGATATTTACATCCGTCGAAATCGACATCGATACCGGCACGAAACGGTAGGAAAGAAGTGGTACGTGAGCCAGCACGGCAATTATCCAATTACCATGCTCGCGTTTGCTTCCGTCGCAGTCTAATAGTTGCACCGTTTGCTGAAACGGATACGTTGGAACGCAGCGAACTTCGATGCCAGCAGAATTGGGTTACTTTTGTATCGAATAACGAGTAAAGCTTGACGACTTGGCCCTGGATATTATTCGTAATTAGACGTGAACGGTTAAATTAAATTTCAATAGGAAAATAATCCAAATTTACTGCCTGCAAGATCTGAATACTTTATAATTTCGTTTAACATCAACTTGAAGATCATTTAAATACCCTGAATTCCAATTTAACCATAAAACATCAGCCCTTACTGCACATTGAAAAATGTCAATATTGTGTCTATAATTCTGACTCCCATTATCCATCTCAATTTATCAATTTCTCCTAATTATCAATCCCCTCCAGCGTAGAATTACATGGACCACCTTCGGTCCTTTAAAAAATACGAATCTCTACTGACACGTGCGATTTTCATTACGAGCAGAATTTTCCAGCCGACTCGTTGCATAATATCTATTCAAAGGCTGCCACAATTACAGCGGCTATTTCGCGCCAAGTTCACCAGCAAAATTCCGACCTTGAGTGTTACGATGCAACCGGCACGTTTACCTGTACCCGAGGTATAGTGCCTCACTGAGAAATAGTGACCAAACCGAGCCCCGCTCAGGTGGAGTGCAAAAGGTGCCATTTATATAATCCGTCAAATGTGTCCTTTGCTACTTGTTACAGGACTCTATTTACTTGGTCACATGTATACTATAAACCAGTGATTCCCAACAGGTGGGTGACAAAGTGTTTTCAGGGGGCGAAGGCGCTACGGTTTTATTTTTCGATATTATTAAGTTAGAATTAGATTCTAAAATACCTATTCTTAAGCTATTTTTTTTACCTTATTAAATTTACCTTATATGGGGGAGTCGCAAATTATTTAAATATTATAAAACACTGCTATAAACTTTCTTTTGGTACACAAGGAACATACATTTTACACTCCTTATACTTGAAATTGTTTTACGTAATATTTAAGAAGAGAAGAAATCTATATTATCAGCTCAAAATGTAGATTACTTTTTCCTTTAAAAATATATACCAAACACTTGAAATACTACTTGTACTGACTATTAAGGAACGTTCCTTGACTATGTATACGTACACGAAGCGTATAGATTTTTATATAGATTAGTTATAAGCATACCTAATAATCTCGGCAAAAGTCATAATATGGACATGCACGTATCCTTATCGTTTTTTTTTCATGTTGAACATGATATCACCTTCTCCAATTTTTTCTCCGTACCTATTCTGTAGGATTAAGCATTTGTCTGCTTTGGTATATCTGTAGGACCTCAAACAACTGATATCCACCATGTATGATACGTACATACATTTAATACATCCCTGCTTTTACGAAGCCACTATATCCCGCTGGAAACTCGTCTCGAGCAGTGGTTTTTGCCCCATTGGAGTCTTGAATTTGCATCGCAAGCGACCGCACACACGCCCGCGCCCGTCAACTCAACTGCACGCGTACGGCGCCAAATTACGAAGCATGGCTACGTGAACCACTTACCGGCAGATTCCTGATGCCCAGCCGCACCTTCGAGTATTTCTTCATGAAGACCCGCCACAGCACGTAAGCCATCACGATTATCCGTGTTTCCGTTCCTCCACTGGTCGTTGCACAGTTTTCCTCCACTTCGTAACTCGTCCCTCGCGACAACATCCGCGTCCTAACCGTCAACGTTTCGAGCCGCGCTCGTCCGTGGCACCGGGGCCGTTCGATTATCGAAATACCTCCGCATCTCGATCCAGTGCAACGAACGCGTCAGCACACTTCACGGCAAAAAAATCTCTATCGAGTTTACGCTCTACCACTGTCTCCCGCGCGAACCTAACCAATCACCGTTCGACTGTCAATCCTCCCTGTGCACATGGTTTTCGCTGATGGTGAATCGTGGGATAAGATCGTCGTGTAACAGAAACAGCAACGCTCGTTTCGCTTGCGTTACGTAGCGGAAATAAGGCGCCTCGGTTCGCATACAAATCGAAGCGTCGAATTTCATACCGCACCGTTCTCCGATGCTGCAAGGTTAGTTACCACTTCGTTCACTTTGATGAAAACATTAATATGCTTCTTCGCGATCCACTGTTTTTCTAAGTTCTCGTAGTGTCACACTTGAACACGGTAATTTCGCGGCAGCTTCCGACAACACGAGGCACTTATGTTCGCTGGCAACGACACGCCGAATGAATGAATACGATACGTGCATTAACACGGGAAGATAAAGTGTCCGATGCCGATGATCCTCGAATAGCCGTGATTCGATCTCTTGCATAATTCATTATAATGTCCCGGCAGTAATTGCGCCCCGCCATGCACACCACCGATACTACCGACGCGCGCGGTATAACTGATAAACATCGGGGCTCCGCTGCTCGCTCGTTCGATCGATCGAAATCGCCGGCCGTGCACACAGGCGAAACTTGCAGTCCCGCGGCCGACAGAAACAAAAAGCCCAGCGGCGGCGCGATCACGTGTCGGCCGGTAAACTTCACCTTGAAGCGGCCCGTTTTTGCGAAAGTGACGCGCGTGCTTCCTCCGCTCGCGGAAACGATTCGAGTGCACCGGGCGCTGGGAGAAATGCCGTCAGACCAGAATCGAACGCGACTGTCATGATTTAATCGACCGAGGAACCTGACTTTTTGTCGCGCGGCTCAACGACGGTTTCGAAAGAACGGACGGGCGACGAGGGTCGCATTAATCGCGGAAAGTGCACGTCGATGTGGCGCGGTGGACAGTGACGGGGGAATATCGATGAGCACTGAACGTTCCTCTGAATCGTGTAGATATTTCGATTGCCGTGGCTGCACGCGCGGAATGCACGAGGATTTTCAACGAACGACGCGCGTCGCAACACCCGTACGCCTGACGGCACTCGCTGCCGAGATATAACTGACACGACACACGCAACTGCCTACTCTCGCGCTCGAACCCGTGGAACGATGAAACGGAACGTCCGGAACGCCGGAACTGCGGAACGATATATACCTGGATCGCGTTTCAGCGCGAGTTTAGGTGTGCCCCGGCCGCCCCACGTCGGCGTTAAATGAGAATGAAGGGTGCGCGCTAAGCCCTACCTCCTTAAACTCTTTAGTTCGATGAACTCTGCTATCTTGATGCATTTTCAAATTCATGATACGCAGTACCAGCGATCTACAGAGAAGCTTTCTTTTCTGTTGGCTTGTCGGACTGCTAAGGGGAATGAAGTTAAAAGTAACGTTAGTGATGCTGTAGATAATAGTAGGGAGTAGTTAAGATTATCTTTAGAGGATTATCTTTCACGAAATATAGGTGGATACAGTATTTCTAATACCATTTAGTTGTGGATAGCGCACAGTGTGTATATAGAAATATAATGGCACAGCTTTCACGTATGAAGTGACATAGTTTGAGGTATTTTTAAGTAAAGAAGTCTACCGTGAAATTCATTGTGGCCTTGAAACTTAAATTCTACAATTTTTCTCCTTTCACCTTCCGGTCCAATGGAATGCGTATAAATAAAGAATCTTGTTTTGCAATTTACGTAAGGAAGCACCGTACTCCCACGCGAGTCTATAATAATCCGCTTATATTATCTTCTGGGCTGAGCTTCTTTTTATTAGTCTAAATATAGCCTCTGCAACGTTAAATTTGTTTTTATACTCGGTAAGTACTGTGCTAGGATAGAGCTGAATATTTCTTACGAACCGATCTTTGCTCCTCAGTTTAATGGACGTGACAGGAGGGGGGCGGGGGAGAACGAAAAAAAGCATCGTTTAAAGAGCAATATAACGCCGCGATCATAACGAAGGAGGAAAGGGTTAAAGCGAGGCAGCGTGTCTCACGGCGCAGCCAAAACAAACAGAGCTAAACAAGCGGAAGGCTCGATGCCCCCGCCACACGTGCCCCCTCTTGTTTACATTTGCTTGTATTCGCTCGAATAGCTAGCTGCTCGACATCCATTTCGCTGCTGCATTGTATTATCATCTATGGACGGGGTGTTCGGAAATTTAGAGCGCAAACTTTGCATGGATGTAATATGCAAAGTGATCGAGAAAATGGCGACAGATGGGGTATCTGAGAACCGATCTTTTTCGAGTTATAAAGTATATCTTTTTCACAAAAATTTGTCGCTGAATTTCGTGGTCAAGGTCAATTCTGCGGAATATTTTTTTAGCAGATCCCCACTGATTCAGAAGAATAGAATATAATTTTTTTACACCCTGTATAATTTCATAAAAAAGACTGAATACTGTCAAGGAGTAAGGGAAAACGAGTTTCAAAGTATAATCTATTTTAGATAATGAAACCTGTTCGTCAGTTGCATGCGTCTAACTGGAAAAAAGACGCATCGAACTTCTATCATGAATAGTAACGTTTCATTTTGTACTTCAAGAATGTTTATGTTTATTAATATTCTACTGTTCTGTACTTATACACAAAGTTGATACCATGACTTTCTGAACATCCTCTATAAACATCACATCCGTACCAATTCATTTGTCAGTCGATAAATTCCTATTAACGGGACTTATTGCCTAGGACAATTAGCTCGCATAAAAATTGATCGTTATTAACCATAGCGCGATCGCATTGTCGATTCTATTTCTTTCCCTTCGTTTAATTTTGTTCCCAGCGTACGTTTCGCGGCGTAAATGACGCACGAATATCGACATATCCCAGTGCTAATGATACGTTTCATGGATTCGAGAGAAAAAACCATCAGCGATAAATTTTCAAGCCGCTGAACCGATCCGTGTTCAATCAGCCGTGGAAAAATTAGAGTAATATCGTAAAAGGTATGAAGCACCGTAGACCGCGGTAATTCTGCAAATTCCATCGATAGTTATACGCTTAAATTCCAAATGCGCGCAAGAACTGAACATTGTGAAAGTCAACGGTGGGAGAGGAAACGGTAAAGTGCTCGCGGTGGATAGCAAAGTGAAGAGCGTGAAATGATTCGGGATAAACATAGCAACGGGTGCCACGATGACGCCATTAACCGCTGAATCTTTAATAGGAGAACGTGCAGCCCTCGTGTGTCATGAACACCCTTAACATGGGGGTAGCGACGGAACCGATGCGGTGGTATAGTCAGTGCTGGATTTACCCCTTAGGCTAACAAGACTAAAACCTAGGGCCCCGTTTAGCTGGAGGCCCCTCATTCTAAATTTTTCCTCGAAAAATTTATCAAAAAATCTTACCGACGGTTAATGTTATATTTAGTTTTGATATTCAATGTTAATTTTGAAATTAAATTCTTATTTACATTCTACGAGTATTATGATAAAAAAATCAAATCAGCGTTATTTTATTTTTTATATTTAACCGAGGGCCCTCCGAATATTCAGCCTAGGGCCCCTGAAAAGGTAAATCCGGCTTTGGGTATAGTAGGTACCTATTTATGTAGAAGGAATATAGCGAGACCGTAAGATCTGCGGAAGTCGCAAAGTTTATAGCTTTGAGGTTTGGGAACAAATGGTTTGGCACTTTGTGGGGAGGTAAGCTTTCTAGACCTCTGGCCCCAAAGTCAACAGCTTTGAGGTTTGGGAACAACAGGTTTGACATTTTTGAGGGACTTCCAGACCTTTTGTTCCAAAACCCCAAAGCTGTAAATTTTGGGACTTCGGTGTTGGGCACTATCCGAATAAATCTTTATTCGATAAAAAATTAATTGTTATTGTCGAATAACTTCGTTTTACTTGCAATTCTTATTTGAAATTATTCGAATAAAAAATTTTTGAACAAAAATTTATTCGAATACCAAAATAATGTTTTTCCACGTAGCATTCCTCCGAATTAAACAGGTCTAAAAGCGGAAATATTAGGTTGATCAAAAATAAAAACATTTAACTATTTAATTATTTTATTTTATATTTTAGCCTCTGCGATATTTGTCGAGTCATAGGCCAACATTAGCAATTGTTATTGCATCCCCAGCATAAAGAAAGGAACTTTTACTATCCAATAAACATCAATATGACAGTCACCGTAGAACGGATTAGTACAAAAGCGCCCCATCAAGTCGCGAACGTGTCAATAGTACCAGAACAGGTCTACTCCCGTCGCTAATGGTGTGTAACGTGGAAACGGCGCTGGTTGACGTCGTGCAGTCGTCGCGAAAAATGGGGAGGCACTTTAGACGAAGAAACAGAGGCTAGCAAAATGGTTCTCTTTGACGATTAGCGTCGGTGTCGCGGTACTTCCGCTCTGTCTCCACCACGCGCCACATCCTATCGCCTTTTACTTCTTCCCCTCTTTAATATTCAGCCACCGTTCCCGTAACCTGCGTTATGCCGCCGCCAGTCAGCCGTACACACGCACGCAAGTGTCACTGAAGTGTGGCTCCGCGCGGGCTCGCCACACACGCACGCAACCGTGCATTCTCCGCGAGACAATGGGCGTGCCTACCTCACGTGACAGGCACGTGAGCACCCTCGAAAAGGGCCCTCGGTACCCTGGCGTTCATTCATACCTGCTCGACCGATTCGTGGCCGACGCCGATGACCCTACAGCCCGTCGAAAAGTTAAGAAGAATTGAACCCTTGCCATTGGATGAGGGCAAAAGGCGCCCTTCACGGCGGCGCCCACATATGCTGCGGTTTTGTGGTTTTCACGAATGTACGAGAGACTGTTTTTATTTTAGAAACACTGTATGTATATAGTATCCTATTGATGGGGCCCAAGTTGCAGCAAAATCATATAATCATGTATGTATAGTCAATGGCAGAGAAAATTTGGGGTCGTAAAACTAGCAGGGCCATAAACTGAAGCGGGGTCCTATTGTGTGGTTAAGTGGCTAAAACTGAGAATATGGGAAACAGTGCCAGAAACCTTGTTCACGAACTGGTGCAGCAGTTTCTTTCGAAATTAGTTTCTGTTGATCACTTTTTGAATTTTTTTTATTACATTTATGGCTCTAGAACTCGGGACCCTTGCTGAGCCAATTTACGACTCACGTCAGAGTTTTTTCTACCGTCGACTATAACCTATTTCCTCTTCCCTTCGAGGTATACTTGTAGGCATTCTTATATCGCAATGAATGATATCACCAGTTTCCTTTAATTACCGGTAATCGTACACCGATTCGCTCATTGCTTTGTAAATACTATTTCGAGTATTCTACAAGGTTGTTTAAGATCGCACGGTTTTCTAAGATGTTGAATCGTAAGCGTCGAAGATTTATTACCCGCGATTATTCGCGCCGGAATGGTCGGCAGCTGGAAGCAGCCGATTCACGAACGGCTGACGGTCGTTACGATTATTGCGGAGCATGACGCGCTGCGACGGCGCGGGCAGAAAGCGTTAAAAAGTTTAAACGCACCGCGGGGGAGTGACTCAGAGGCTAGGTATCTCATAGACCAGCTAGACGTGCCTGTCGGTCGGCCGGCAATTCCGATTCATGGGGGTCGAGCGCGTTCACACGGGAGGGGTTGCTTGCGAAATAATAAACGCCGGGTACCTTTATCGATTCGAGGCACGAAACTGCTACGCGCAGGAGATCCAAGAATAGTCATGGAAGCGTTGACATTGCCATTCACTTGCACCGTCAGTCTACGTTTTAATGGATCAATTGTCGGACGGGTGCCAAGGGACGTTACACCACTTCCGAGCTCGCTTATGAGCTCTCGTACTTTGAATTCCTACCGTTGTCTATTTTAATATCCACTACCGCCGCTCACTATCCACTTTAAATGCAGAGGCCCCGGTAGTATGAATCATAGACACGTGAACGTTGCCTATTAAACGGCTGGAACGCTTGGGCTACTCATCCACGATCGATAGAAAGTGTTTACCATTGTTCCATTTTTGGTTCACTCGCTATTTCCTCGGAACTGACGCCGCAGAAGTAAAGAATACCGGTGGCTCCACCTATCCCTCGGCTCAAGCATGCGCGCTGGAGGCCTCGCTATGCCTCGGTGTATCTAGGTACATACGCGTCAATAAACGTGAACGCGGGTGACAGGAAATGTAACTGGTCGTTTCTAATCGCAAGAAACGAAGCGATCCACCGACCGTGAACGCCTCCGCGTGATGTCACCTGGGAAGAAAAGCCCCTCAAGCAGTGATGAAGCATATAAGACAATGTCAATCGTCTCCGATGGAGGATGATTAAGGTTTCTATGCCGTTGGATGAGGTTATAAGCTATAAGTCATTGGACATGCATCCCGGACGCGTGGAAGGAAGCGCGTGCAATTAGTGTGTAGATTAACGTGTCGCAAGACATATCTAACACACTACCGACATCCTCGCGCGTCCGTGCACGCGTGTCTACGTGTGCCTCGCACTGAAATCGTAACGTGCAACAACGAATCGTGAATCACTGCCGTGGCCGTTGAGCAAGAGGGAGTGCTCGCCACGAATGCCGCGCCACGAATTCACGATAGATAATGCGGGAGATCGTATTATCACGATCCTTGGGGACCCACGGGGTTATCCGGGTTAATCGAAGAACCAGCCAGTGTAACGACGATTATTATTCGATCTGGCGAAATTCACCTACGTATCGATCTCTTGTAGAGGCGCTTTCGCGAACGGCGCCCGCCGTGGCCCTTTAGAAGCCACTTATTATCCAGACCGATTCCGTCCGCCGATTGAGAGTGTTTCTCAAGCCGTCGGACACGGTCATTAGACAGTTTAGATCAGCCGCGAATTTCAGATCGCGATTTCGTAATCCCTGAATTTTATAGAGCAAAGTGTGCTCGGTCTGGAACTTTATTAGCCATGTGACATAAAGGCGAGACAGTTTGTTCCAAATCTAGCGAGAATGATAAGCAGCACGTAGCAGCGGTAAACCCATAAAGCCAACAGATACAGCAATGGAGGTTTTCTCAATTCATTTCTAACAGTTTTTAAAACCCATATCTCTAACTTGTATTTATCAGCATGGCCTATAAATCTACCGGCTTTATGGCTTTATTGCCTACGCCTGGGCTGGAACTGGCCACCCAGATTTCGCATGGTTGAAACAACCCCAAACCTCCTCCTTCTACTCTCATGAAAGAGTCACAGTCACACGATTTTTATTAAAAATTATCTCCGCACTCTGACTCATCCCTTCCACTTCAAAGTTTTGAAGCTTTATTTCACAGATGTGTCAAGTGTATTAATAACATGAGGGACTACTTCGAAAGATACAATATAATACTCTATCTAAGATGGCTGCATTTTTTTATTATTGCGGCCCGGGTACTTTAGATGTCGTCAGACCTTGTATTACAAATCTACCGTGTCCATTGAACTTGGACTTAATTAGCAAACACTAGCCCTATCGAATCGTCGTCCCAGCTTTCACTTTCGAGCTGGGATTGGGAAACGCTTACTCCATAGTCGAATTTCTTTCCCTCGCAATTTATGGAGGAAACTGGGAGCGCGAAGGTAACGAGAATTGTAATACTTAACGGTGGACGGACGCGTAAAAGTTTGACATTCCGCGGATTTACGATTCTCGCCCAGGAGGACTGAATTATGGCGCCACATACCCGGCGGCGCATTTACAAACCCGTCGTACAGCGCGTTATACGGCGGGCTGGTCTTGCACGTTACACTTTATACCCGACGTGTACGCTGCGACAGGTACTTACGTGGCCAGCGTAAGGTTACACTGAATATAACGAAGGAACATTCGCGGGGTTACGGCCCTCTTAATAATTAGCACGTACCGTTCACTGCCAACCGTCCACTACCATAAATGCGCTGCGGACCATGCGGGATAATGAAAACGTAAGCCGTGAGCTGTTAAAAATGCTCGTGAACGCAGCTGAATCACGTTTGCGTGTATTATATCAACTGGGGACCCTGCGCTCGTGGTAATTACACTTTTTCATTAACTTTCTCATTAACCCCTTGAACGAGGGAAACACTTTTTCAAGTCTGCTTACGCTGCAATCTTTACCACTACAACGGCTATAATCTATTTAAAAAACTTCATTTCCATGTTTCAGAGTCTCTGGGAGTTTCTGCAGAGGTGCTCTACACATTAGCATGTATCTATTCGAATGTAGTCCTACTGAATAAGTTCTACTTAATCGCAGGACTTATTACATCAACAAGTAGTCTACATTAAAATTTGAAGGAAACAAGTTTCGACCTAACAACTAAATCCCCTGTGGGTCTTATAATTAGTCGCACGGAAGCGTGTCGCACGGTGGAGATTCTAACACAGAAGAGCGATCTTAGCGCATCCACGAGTAATACATCAGGGGGCGCAAAAGTTTCGAGCACTACTCGCAAATCACTTTTTGCCACCGCGTTCTAGGTGACTCGGTGGCTTTCAGTTCACTCGGGATACACTAACCCCGCGATCAGCTTACGTCCCTTCGTTCTCTCTCCTTTTTTCCCACTGACTACACGTCGAAGCGCGTTTATGGCGCGTCCTTTTTTTCTTGCTCCAAGCGATACAGCCGAAGAGTTGCATATACCCTTCGCTACGCGTTCAAAGACTCCTCCTCCCGGAGCCTTTGTCCTCGTCTGGCGCGGCCATTTTCTTTCTCTTCGCTTTCTTTTCGGTGAATACCTCGGCCAGCGGCGATGCAGACGCGCGCGCGCTCGTTCACCGTACGGGCAGCGATACCGAGGACGAAGAAAAAGGATGGGAATCGGCGTGGAAAGGAAGACGGGATAGAAGAAGCGAGGAAGGAGCCACCGATGTCGGTGCGGGCGGAGGAGGAAGAACGCGAGAAAGAAGCTAAAGAGGGACGAGCAGAAAAGACACACGAGCGATGACTCATCGTAAAAAGAGGAAAGCCGGTGGTCGACTACTCTGATTCCAGCGATCCTGCCTCGGGATTTTCTGCCGCTTTTTGCGCTCAGCGCGTACATACCTATACCGTTTTCTGCCATCATTTTAATACGCGCAACAGCCCAGCCACGGGGCGGAACGGTCCACGTCCCGGTAACACGGAAAATCGAAAAACTGGAAGCGGACGATGGATGCGACGAGACAAGCGCGATCCCAGCTTCTGATCGATGATCGGACAGCTGCTTTGATCTCTAGGACGCAGGAAATATACAAGTTGCCGATTCCTGGTCGTTGTAAATCGAGGATCTTGCGAGGATTTTTTCACGCGTCTCATCTTTGCGGGCAGCCTGATGGATTATTCTCAGCTTGCCCAGCCTTCTTCGGGGAATATAGGCTAAAGTATTGTATTTTTCAACGGCCAGGACACGCAGCTGACAATCGACGGCCGACTACCGTTACGAATGCGTAGACAAGGATACCGATCATCGGCGTCCCGAATGGGATCGGTAATTGCCTGGTATACATCATCCTCTTGAATGTTAAGTAGCCTTCTTAGCAGCAGCGCGGAGGAGCTGACACGATAATGATTCGGTCGCGAGTAATCGGTGCTGTTGACGGCAAGCGAGTACGTCAGAAAGCACCTTGAACAATTTCAAGAAACTGTCTTGCGGTGGAATGTGTATGAGAGAGAATCGCAAAAAGAAATTGATTTTGCTTGGGGTTGGTTAAATATTTAAGGAACTGAAGGATTCAATGAATTAATCCAACTCGATGCATTAAGCCATCGATGCGCAAGGATGCGTGGGACGTCGGTGACCCACGACATTTATCAGGACTGAAACTTCTGTTAAATGCTCATGAGGATCTTCCAATTCAACGCAACTACAATCTTTCCAGAATTGATTATTACAATATAGTCTTTCTCAAACCTTCAACCACATCTCTATAAGATGATCAACCTCCCCTCGTTTCTGTACAAAATAAAATACAGCAATAAACACTTGGAATTATTAAATAGTGCGTCGCGAATCGAGATTTTGGATGGGCCGGCACACGTGTCGCCCGCCGTTTTCCCTTTCGACAGCTCGATCCTTATAAGAAGCGACGCGACGCCGCGAGCGCGTCCCCGGGGCACGAAACGAAACGAATTCGTGGCCGTGGTGCGCGGAGCATAATCGCACCCACGAGCAACGCCATAATCGGCCGTTACGTTACGTCTTTATCGCCACGGGTGTGTGGTGGATTCGCTGAGAAAACCGCGCACGCCAATTTCTGACGAGGGCGTGGCGTCGTTCAACGAGATCTGCAAGGACAGAGACGCGGAGCTTTAAGTCTGTTGCGCCACCATTTGCATCCCGCGCTGCGGAGTTTCTTCTTTACCTCTGTCCTCGCCTCACCCCCACGCGTATGCGAATCGAAAAAGCCACGGTGACGCTGACTTCTTTCAAGGTGAACGCCAGTCGAACCGTGGAACGCGACGTCCAAGCGTGCGTTGACTGCAGATCCGTGAAACGGATGTAGCTTTTCACTCGTCGGACGTTGGTCCCGCTTGGTCTCGCCGTGCTAAGGAGATAGGGAACATCTAACACCCGCTGAAACATGGGAGAACTCTTGACGCCAGACTTTCCCGCCAAAACCGAGAACAGTCAACGTCACACCCTCAACAGACATAACCTCAACGCTCCACCAACGCATCAGACTCGAATCCAGACCGCTGAGCTAGGCGCGACATCCTATCGCTTCTCGTCCCCATTTGTATGTGCTTTCTGCTCGAGTGTAACGAAGCCTATATTTTATAATAAATTAAATACGTTACTTGGAGAACACGAGTTTTTTTTTCTACCACATAACATTTGGATGAAGGGAGCTCCAGAGAGGTGTCCTCTATCCACAAACTCTCAAGTCAAATTCGCAACAGCAGTTATAAGATATTAAGCCTTTTACAAACAGGTTGGAACACTGAATCTCCGGTCACTCTTACTCGGATAGAGATCCTCTAGAGATTCTTTTGGGGTTAGATCCAAAGGTTCTTATATTAAAACTAATGGTATAGTGGTGCATTGGTGAGGGACGAATGAAGCCTTTTAAGTGATAAGATATCGTCAGATATCACCTGGTGGAGGGTTCTGTAGGCCTCCGAGTCCTGAAGTTTTGGGTTGCATCGTTAATAAGATGAGTAGTCTAGGGCGTTCAGTGAACAGTTGTTCTATTTATTTAGGTCCATGCTGTTTATGAGTTAGGACGATTCATATCGATCTTAATCATACTTCTGAACTGCTGTTTGATTTTTAAAAGTCTTCGTAGCTGCATCTTGTAAGTGGTGTAGAGACCTTTCAGTGGGCACAGTTTCATTGTGATTAATCTTCTGTACGTCAAGCTTCTCGCTCGTCGATCGTCCAGGGATATTTATATTTAAATCTGTGCTTATTAAATGCAGAACGATGATTTGTACTTCGGTACGCCTGCGAGGCATACTTGGAGTGCAAATGGTTAATGTGGAATAAGATTGAAATCTTAGGCTCACGCGCGGGAATAGATTGAAATCGTGTAATCACGCACACGTGACAGCGGTAGATTAAGTGTTAAGCCCCATTACAGTTAAAATATGTTCGTATAGATTGTAAACCTACATTTTTAAGCCATGGTTTACATAACTACCACGGAGAGCAAAGTTAGATACTCATATTAGCGGAGTTCCTGCAGCTCGAATTTGGAGATATATGAAATCTAAGCATTCATAATTAATTCGAATTTGAGGACTCGATTATCCCAATACCCACTCCAAATATTTAAATACCTATTCCGATAGTAAATACATATTCATAAACATTCTGCAAATGTCAATCTCGAAACTATTACCAAAGCATGAATCACAGTGTAACAAAGAAAGCTAGGAATTTTAATAAAAGAAAGAAGACGATAACAACAATAGATAAAGAGGTAGGGCGTACATACATAACAGCTAACACAAGGTATTATTCAATACCTGATTGAGTAACAATTAATGATACAAGTAACTCTCGGAAGTGCTCTCGATTACCTACACCTCCTCGATCTGCCTGACCTGCAAACATTAACGCGCGTATCCCATCGACAGTTAGAACGATAGGCTTAGTTTTCTCAAAGCGTAATTATAGCCCCGTGGCGTATCGAAGGAACACAAAGACTAAATTAACGCAGAGCGGATGTGAGCCTCTCCATAATCGAACTGAAACAATAGGCGCGACTACCACGCTCATCGACACGAGGAGCGCAGTAAAATATGCGGATATTTCTCCGAATAGTAAGAAGCCTAGCCCTGGGAGATCATCGTGCGTCATATTTCCAACGCAGAGGAGAGAAAGTGATCCTACGCAAACGGACTGCACGAAAATCTCTGTAGCTACGTAACCTGTACACCCTTCTTTCTTTCTTCAACAAGAGAATCTCACGATTAGATTGAATCGATCGGGACGCGCCAATGCTCAACCGTAGCTTAATGCTATTCATAGGCTTCGTTGCAAAGTGATCGTTTCGAATAACCCTCCCCCGAGGCCCCCACGTCACTCACAACTCACAATTCCAGCGAGTGGCTCGCGTGCTTGCACACGCGCGAGCGTATCTCTCTTTAGGAGCTGAATGAATTCGATCGCGTAATGAAAGAGCATTGTTTCCAAGCATAATAACCCCAGGAAGCATGTGCTTCCAACAGCTGACACGATCCTGCGTGCTGGCCTTACGTAACACGTGTTACGTAATGGCTGCCGCGACGATGACAGAGCCTTGGATCGCCGTGATCGGCTTTGTCCCGAGCTAAATATCGATCACTGTCCCGCACGCCGCGAGCTTATTATCGCTGTACCGTTGCGCGATTTCCCACTGTCTTAGCCTCCCTTCCGTTCCAGAAGGAAAACCTACCGGCCGGCAGACTCGTTATGAAAGACTGTAAACTCTGTCGCCAGGCATTGCGCAACGAAGCTTGCGCATTCGCAATAGTTTCGCCTTCGACCACGGCTTCTAATGATCCTCTAGGTAGTGATCGACAAATGTGTTTACCATTTTGGCCTACAGCGGAAGATACAAATCGGCGGGCACTTCAGTATTAAATGAAGTTTGTTGCAGATTGTGGAATCCAATTGGTAGATGTTATTGCTTCGCCCAATAGGAAAAATTACTTGTTCTTTCTATGTCCGGTTTCGGTCACTAATGGCGTCGACCAATAGAAAACGGTGACACATTTTCCGATCACTACCTAGAGGATCACTAACGGCTTCGTTTCGACCACGCCAACACGCTGCACAGATCTCAACCAGGTCTTCTGCGCGAATCCGCTTTCCAGGTCATCGGCAACTGTTGGCATTACCGACAACTTTCGTTGAAGAGTTTCTTCCATTTTTCTTCATGCACTATGATTCACTATAGTGTGTTCCATTACTGGTATCGCGACACAAGGTGTTGGTAATTCTATCAATTTTTATTTAAATAAAAAAAATCATTTAGTTAAAAAAAATTTCACCGCGTGTCGAATAATCTAAAATTAAAGTAACTTTTATTCAACCCGTTATTTAAATAATTCTTCATTTAGTTAATGCTCAACTCTGTATACATATAAAGGAATAACTCGAAACGTAGCTTCGTTGGTGTCACATATATTAGATGGCTTCTGTCAGTTAAGTGAATTAGAGATAAATGGATGCTTGGAATAATGCAGCGTCTGCTGAATGAAATAGAGACTGGTACTCCGCAATGCAATTTTCAGGAATTTGCAATCGGAAATTGTAATTATGAAATTCCGGAGCCTGGACGGCGATTTGCGCAAGGTGGTGCCTGGGTCATTTGTGACCCACGCCTTTTCTTTTTGAAGCGACTCGCTATTAGTTACGTACAAAAGATTCACTGCAGATGCATTCATTCGCCTTTCTTCTAATCTGCGAATTAAAATAAACAGTTGAATCACAGGTCTCGAAAGATTCGGGGACTTCCAGTTGAGCTGACGACATACTTTTTCATTTGCAATTTATTGGCAATTTCTCAGCTGTGCCACCAGCTGCGGGACACCCTGTATACATTTCCTGCGTGTCAGCGAATAGGCGTGGATTTTGCAATCGAAGGAACGCCAGGAGACAAACCAAGGTAATTGCCGCGATAAATTTTCGCGGGAACGGACTTTACTGTTAATCACAAGGCATTACGTATGTATATTCGTTATAGGTGTTGCGTCTATCCATGGTCACGCTTCGCGGAGGAAGTCATTCGCGCGGCCAATTGTCAGAATGAGCTAACAACATCCTGCAATTAAAGTACTTGCTCCGATATAGTTCCCGGAGATGTTGGACAGCGAATGGTCGAAAGACATAGACTAAGGAATGCAGTAAAATCGGTTTCACTTAGAATCAGTGACGGCCCGCCGATGAGCAGTTGCCGCCTGGGCCCTGCCCAGAAGGATCGCCACGGCCCCATCTTCCAAAAAAATTTGAATTTCACCGAAAGTGTTGTTCAAGACTCCCTAAATGTTTGTTTTGAGACCAAATCAGGGAAGGGGTTCTCTTTCCACGCTTTGTGCAAGACATTTCCAGCAGAAGTAATAATTTAGAAAAGCCTGACACACTTGGGTGGCACTTTTTAAAACTTTGTGTCGGCTAATCCTCCAACGGCGGAAGGTTCGAGTGATCACACAGAAGACCACCGAGCCCAACACCGAAGCTACCATGGACGATTTGTGAAAGGTTCAGCTAGAACCTGATACGCAAGTGGATGTACCGCCGAGGAGTCCCTCCGAAAGCAATCAACGTACGGCATGCCGATCGGTTCACCAAGTATTGGCAAATATGACTTGCAGATTGGCGGATCAATCAGTGGCAGGTGCAAGTAACGGCGGCGGGACTTGGTTAATTAAGCGAGGACAGCGGCAGTGATTCTTGCTTTGCTAGACACTTAACCGTTGCCTCTTTGTAGCCGTGCAAACGCAATTTAATCCGACTTGTCGGCTGCCACGCGTTCGCGACTCCTTCATAAATCCAAGTTAACCCCACGACTACCGCGAGTCAAATATCTTGATCGGTGTCATCAGTCTCTGTCACTACTGTCGATGCGTCTCTGTCTCACCGATCCGCAAAATCGGCGACGTTACCCAACCGGACCCCCCACCGAAAGTCAGCGAAGTCGTTGACGAATAACGCGCGAAACGTCCTTTCGTCCTTTTGCCGCGGCTGGGCGCGCGTGAAATTAAATTCCACGATGAAAGAGAAGACGTGAAAGTGAATTACGACCACGCCATTTCGTATCGCTGAAGACTACGCGCTAACCTTTCGATTCACGACGGTGAATCGAGTGTAGGGTAACAAAGTCTTATGAATCGCAGATTGCCAGCGGCGGTCGAGTGGTTCGTGGGCTTGTATGCTCCTTGTCGATCATGGAGGATGAAATGAGCGCGCTTCGACATGGTGTGCACGTTGCAGTGAGGATTCACACGCGAGATCCCCGTGTCACGCGAATCGAGGCTCGTCAAGAAATCTTGGAAATTGTCTATACGCTTTGGGCGTTCTCCATTTACTTACTCAGTATCCCTGAATGCATGCACGCACTGGTAGCGAGATTACATTACGCTCGCCCCTAGGATCCAGTCGACTCGACTGCCACTGACCGATATCACGCGACGCTTTAATTAATGGAATTGAATGTACCTGTTCGCTCAGTTCTCGTTATCTTTTTGAGCATACGTCCCAGAAACAACCATGAGAATAAGAAAGAAATGCGATTCGGATCGTTTCGAGGTCGGATAAGATTGAATTAGTGGTTTTCTAATAATGAGAAGTAGCTTCTGCGCCCCTGTCTATAATCACGATACGATTCTTCTGATTATAGTCGGTGCAGAAGACGTGTTGCTGTTTAAGGTCATCGATTCACTTTCCCCACCACAGGGTTTCTCTCTCTGTGGGTCCAAAGTAGGGGCGTAGCCAGGACTTCATTCAGGGAGGGGCAATAAATAGTAAAACCCAATTATGAATTTATGTACGTGGTTAGACATCGATATAACCGGGGCGGAATTTATTTTTATTTCGTAATAAATAGATTTAATTTCGGACGAACGACTAATTTATTATTTTGTCCAACCCTGCCCCACCTTAGCTACGCTGATGGTCCAAAGTTTACTATTTATAGAAGTGTATTATTGGTGATATGGGAATTCTTAATCTACATGACGTGGATCGTTGGATATTTGAATTTCTGCGGCATCTTTTCAGAATTTCACCATTCGATTCGCGTATAATACGAACGCTGTGTGTACGTGGATTCCCACAGCATCGAACACGGTTTGGTCACCATTGTCCATGGTCATGGGCCGTCTAGGTGGTCCTCGTGAAAAGGAAACGTGCATAATATATGCGCGCGCGTTTTATTGCAGCACGCGGGCAAACGCATGAAGGCAGAACCGCTTTATACGCGACACGAGTTCACCGACACGCTGCTTTATATTGCGCGCAGTGATGGGACCACGTGCGCCGCAAGTGATACGCCAATGGCGGTTTTTTCGTCTCTCGAAATTGCACTTTGTAAAAACAAAATGCAATTATGATGATAATGGGGGCTTTATTGCACGCATAACGAATTACAATATTGATGCGAGCACCGTGTATAACGGTATTTATGGCCTGCTGGTACGCCCATCCGAAGTTAGAAGACGGTCGGGAAAGACTGACCTAAGTGGCGATTGATTTCTTCTCAGACTTGGACTACCTAACTACATAGAATTTGTCACAGAAGTGCCAAGATTATTGTACCAGATACTATCTGTTATTGTGTGGGTAAAACAACCTATAATAACGCCTAACGAAGAGGCACCGAATTCTCCGAAACGCAACGATATGTTACATAAGAAAAGGAGGAGAAAAATAGAAATTATGGTGCACAATGCGAGGTACAGCTTTCCTATTAATCTAATCTGATCCATCCGGTCGCGCACGCAAAAGGGGCCAAGAGGACCTGGCAACCCCCAAAGAAAAAAAGAAAAGGAGATTAATATAATCGCGATTGAAGTAATTCAAGAACTTTGTGAAAAGAAGAAAAAATGAATCGTTTTTGCTTCTTCCCTTATTTAATCTTTGCCTGGGTCATCTCGAAAATAATGTCAATATATAGTCTTGCAATATATAGAAAATAATTAAATTTGCTTGATTATCAACTATAAAACCAGTAACGTTTTACACGAACCCACGTTAGAGTAACTTGGCGGTGTGCAGTATTATTCCACTTAAAGGTATTACGTTAACAATACCTGAATAAAAGACCGTTCGCCTACTTAAAGATCTACTTTCCCGATACGATCCTTTGACAGTGATTTTCCTTGGAAACTAATATCCCTTGATTAACCGAAGCAGGTTCGTTTCGTTGCTAGGATTCCCAGGGCACTGAAGGCAACAAAAAGGGTTCTCATTGACATGGATTTTCAGGTGGTGCGGGACCTCTTCTCCTACGTAGAAACCACCGATACGGTGTCCCGTAAAAGAAGGACCGTGGGAGGCGAAGAGAGTGCACTCGCGTGGGCCTGTATCCTGTACCGCGTCCATTTGTCCCTGTGTCCGTTTCGTTTGGCGACAGTAGTACTTAAACGCTGTCGAGCAGAGATTATCTTTTGGCGGGTGTTAGAGATCTTGGACGCATTAGATTTTTCGTGGGAAATAATAGGAGCTTCGCTTAACATGACACACTCGATATATTCTTTACTTGAAACAGAACAGGAATGAGGTATCGACCCGGTGCCTTATACAACAGAGAACACGCGGGTAGTTTTAAGTGGTTGTTTCACCCACTATGGTTTATATAGGCTTGAAACCACAACTAAAAGAAAAACAGTCGTTACAAAAATTCACTTAAGCCCACACTCTTTGCAAGTTTGGTATGCCTCTCTTTGTACAGTGATTTGGCAAATGCATCTGCTAACATATTTTCTGTTAGTACATGACTTATTCTTACATAATCCATATGCAATGTATATACATATATAAATCCTTTTCTTCTGCTAATGACAGGAAGTACCTGATCGACCTATATTTTAACATCGGTCGGTAAATCTCATTGTAATCTATTCCCTTAGTTTGTACAAAACCTCATGATAGTAAATACGGTTTATCCTTAATGGCCCCGTTGTCGTCTTCTTTTACTTTAAACACCCATTTTGTGTTGATTACTTTTGCACCCTTTGGTTTCTCGACGTATTCCCACGTCTCGGTTCTTTTTAGCGCATTATACTCGTTATACTCGGCCCGCTCTCTTTTGTGTTCGCCCTTTACCGCCTCGTCCACATCTTTAGGTTCATCTACTGACAATTTTGCGGCGTAGTAACGTCCATAACCTTCTTTTACTGCAGATTTCCATGGTTTAGAACTTCTTCTTCGATCTTATTCTGTCGGAGTTCATTCTCCTTGATTCCTTGGGCTGCGTTCACTTTGCATACTCATAACTAGTTTTACAGTTTTAGGATGCATAAATTTGTACCCTTTTAGATGTTTGTTGTATCCTATAAATGTCAACTCTTTTCACTTTAAATCCCATTTATCCCTTTTTACCTTTAGAATGTGGATCATTACTTTCCATCCGAATACCTTTGAGTGTCTCAGATCTGGTATTTTGCCACTCCATTTCTCCTCTGGCGTATCTCCTTCAAAAACTTTTTGCTTCCACCCAATACATTTTTAGTAAACCGCTATCTAGTAACATTGATCTCGCTTGCTCCACTATGGTCCTGTTAGCCCTTTCAGTAATACCATTTTCTTCCGAGTTATACGGAACTGTAATTTGGTATTTCATACCTTTATCGTCAAGAAAAGCCTTCAAACTATGGTTAACATATTCTGTACCATTAACTGTACTAAGTATTTTTATGGTATGGCCCTTTTCATTTTCTGCCAATGCTTTGTATTTTGTAAAGCTTCTAACGTTTCGCTTTCAAGATTGAGAAAATATATAGTTACCTTTTGAGTGCTATCGTCGATAACTGTTATAAAATAATACACATCTTGTATTAGTTTATTTATTGATATATTTGCAGACTATTTCTTCTCTTTTTCTCTCGACTCTTATTAACGGGCTTATTGGCCGTTTCGATTCAGAATCTTGTGCATTTCTTATAAGTGATTTGTTACCGATGCACAGGAATCTAAGTTCCTTTGTACTGATCGTCCATTACACAGGCTACGAAAAATGTCTTGTCCCCCGTAGAATGCTTGAAATCATTATTCCTTTGCTGCGAAATCTGCATTTTGCAGCAATGTGTCCTAGTTTGTCGCACAGAAAGCAACGCTGCACCTTTGTATTGTACTTGTGTCCACTAGCGAACGCTTTAGTGTATAATACTGAGTCTTGCACACCTTTAGCGCTATATCCTGCGAGTCTTATCTCAACTAGCAGCATCACCTTGATCGTGTCGCCCATGAATATCCCAGAGCTTTCGAGCCCCATAATCATGAGCTTATATTCTTCCTCTAAGCCCGAGAGTAGCATGGCTCCTATCATTTCTTCTTCGATTTTGAATTTCAGTTCCTTTAATTTATGTGCCATAGTGACATTTTTATTAACATACTCGTCAATGGTGTTACTATCTATCAGTCTATTAGAGGTTAACACCCTGAGCAATCATACTTTCCATGTTATACCTGTCTTTGAACACTCCATGCAAGCTTTCCCAAGCTTATTCCGCAATTCCTGCGACATATCCCAGAGATTACGTATGCTTTTACGGAAATTTCCAGCTTGCACAATTTTCCGGGCCTCTTAGTCTTTCAATCAGAAAATCATTATTGACCATTTCGTTGCTCATCGTTAATACGTAGCCTTTTAAGGTTATCAGCTCGTGGCTCATGTGGCCTCACGAATTCTTTAATTATTTCTCATTATGTATTTTGTACAGACTGAATAGGAAGTAGGTGACGACCCAAAACTTTACATAGCAGAGAACACGCGCGTAGTTTTGAGTAAATTTTCCGTTTGAAAGTGGAACAAAGTCGCTGTTTACACCAGATTAGTGCATGTTTAAAGTAATTTCATTTATTGAAGAAAAATGGACCTACCTGAAGCCTGCATTCATTCGTTTTATGCATTTTAACCTCTAGAAAAAAATGAAAAAAGAAAATATAAAAATTCAGACCATTTTTAACGATGTAAAAAACCCGAAAGAACAGAGTGGCAAAGTGGTGAAAGTAAAACCCGCGGTTTTAGTTACTGGTTTTATAATTTATTTCGATATCTTCGGACGCCGTGAACAACGTGTCTTTTGCCCATTATACGAAGAAATGAAATTCGGTTGCCTGCTTCGTTTTTATTTGTCGCGCGATCGTAAACCCACGTACCCGTCAGCCAGAGCGGGCACTCCTCGTACTAAGAAAATGCGCCGCCGGTCACGTCCCGACGCCGACGGGCGAGATCTTCTTACCCTCGCCTTTTGGTTACGCTTTCAGCACAGACGAGGTATAGGATAGACCTATCAACCAATGCATTTTTGCTGATAGGCTGAACCTATCCTATTCAAGTTCATTAAACGCAAAACAAATTATTTTAACATAAGAATTTATATAAACAACAGCATTATTTGTGGAAGACATGCTTTCATGATGTAACATGGAATACCTGAATATCAAGAAATTGTCAGTTGGTATATTTCAATAAGGTGCTGAAGCAAAGAGGATTTTAAAAATTGTCAAAAACGCATCAGTTCCAGTATCTCGCTGAAATATTCCAACTTGCACTTATTCTTCTATCATAACGACTTCTATCCAACTTGCACTTATTCTTCTATCATAACGACTTCTATCCAACTTGCACTTATTCTTCTATCATAAAGTTACATATTTTATTCTTATATTCTATCACAGTATCGTAAGTTAGAGAAATTCTTATATCCGACTAAGTAGAGTATTTGACAATCGCAGCCATTGGCTCGGTTCTCACCAATTACCAGATCTCACCACGAGGAGGTTGCTGCGCTTGGAGACCCGTAGAGAGATAGATGGAATCAAAGTCCCATCGATCTCCCTGTACATGAAAACCTTAGCCTATTAACCCAAACAAATGGATGGAAAGAAAGTTCCATCCTACGAATGTGCAACAAAGCTAATGATTCAGTGACTACTTGGCAATTTTACATGGGGCCTTAAATACTTAATGCTATAATAATTTAGCCTAGGTTTCCTTACGTGTCTTCTGTCAGTATCACTTTTCACTATCACTTTTCTCAATCACTTTTCACTAGTTTCTTTCAAAAGATTTTACTTTAAAGTCTATAGGGTTCATATGTTAGCATCACCGATTTTAAGGGTCGGGTCGAAGGCCGAAGGCTCCACGCTGTCCCGCCTTCGATGGTTTATGACGGGGACTTAGGCTGCGTGTGTTCCTGAATGGGGGTGCAGGAGACTAAACAGACCTGGCATTAGGCGATGGCTGGCGACCACTTTGGGTCTTCCAACTATCGGGTGTCGAAGGATTGCTTGTTTAGAGTAAGGTCAAGGTTATGGGAATGGCAATCGGCCTGACGCCGTATTGCCAAAGAATAGGGACTCTGTTCCTGGAGGATCTGGCCACGGAGTGGGGAAGGCAGTGCCTTCTGGTATGCGAACTGTGATAGACCGCTCAGTCCTTACCCCAGAACTGTCCTGGTACGAGCTTCGTAGATACCCTTTAAAATATCGTTTTTAACATCAGAAGTGGGATACTAGCATAGAAGTTTACTGTGTTAGCGAATCAACGTCTGAAGATGGCAGAACAAGATGGTGCAGTTAAAGAACCAAGTGCTGTCAGTGAATCAAGTGCACCGTCGTTTGAAGCGCTTTTCATGAAATTCATGGAAAGTACCATGAATCGTGTATCGAGTACGTCTACCTCAACGCCTGCGCATGTAGCGGAAGCGATACCAGAATTTGGAAGCTTTGAGTCGCGTACTGCATGCTTTAGATGTAGCTGGTTTTTCGATTAACGCTAAGAAATGTAAATTTTTCCAAACCAATGTAGAGTATTTGGGTCGTGAGGTGTCGGCAGATGGTATACGTCCGAGTACAAAGAAAATAAAGGCATTGGTAGAAACGCCTGTGCCTACTAATGTAAAACAAGTTCGCCAATTTATGGGTCTTGCCAGTTATTTTCGGAAATTTGTTCCAGAGTTTGCTGCACGTGGTGCATGTATTACTAAGTTAACAAAACAGAACGAACCGTGGTTGTGGGGTGAAGAACAAAATAAGGCGCGTGAATATATCATTAGCTGCTTGATATCGAGACCACTTCTTGTAATCTTTGATCCGTCTCTAGAGACAGAATTGCATACAGATGCCAGTTCTATTGGTTATGGGGCTATTTTGTTTCAAAGGATAGATGGTGGTTTGCGAGTTGTGTCTTACTTTAGTCGGCGAACAACAAACGAAGAGTCACGATATCACTCTTATGAGCTTGAAACCCTCGCGATTGTAAATGCATTAAAGTACTTCCGTGTTTATTTGTTAGGCATTCAATTTAAAATCATCACTGATTGTAATGCGATAAAAGCTACAAAAAATAAGAAACACTTGTTGCCTCGCGTTGCTCGTTGGTGGGTATATCTGCAAGATTTTAATTTTGATATAGAATATCGTAAAGGGAAATGTATAGAGCACGTGGATTTTCTTAGTAGAAATCCGCCACTTGACGCGTCTGGTGGCGTGGTTTCTGCAGATACTTGTAGTGCAAATGTAATATCTGTTGAATCCTGGTTACAAGTCGCGCAAAGAAATGATAAGGATACCATCGACTTAATTGAAAGGGTGAAAGCTAAGGATGCTGTAATTAGTGATTACGAAGTAGTTAATGATTTGTTGTGTCGCAAACTGTGTAGCGATAAACAAAGAACACTTTACCGATATTATGTACCGAAGGGCAGTCGGTTTGGTTTGTTGCGATTGTATCACGATGAGAATTCACATGTTGGTAGTGAAAAGGTTTACGGATGTATTGCTCGTAAATTTTGGTTTCCGCAGATGCGTTCTTTTGTAAAGAAGTACGTAGGGCATTGCCTTACCTGCACTGTGTCTAAACGTCAAGTCGGGCCGAAACAGGGATTACTGCATTCTATTAAAAAGACACCGATTCCTTTTGATACTATACATTGTGATTGTGTGGGACCTTTCCCTCGGTCCAAAGATGGTTATCAACATATTTTAGTAATGGTTGATGCATTCACGAAATATCTACAACTTATTCCATTAAAATCTTTAACCGGTGGGGAAACATTACAAGTTTTCAGGGAAAGATTAACCCTTTTTGGTAGACCACGGGTTATTGTATTAGATCGTGGGACTAATTTTACATACAAATCTTTACAAGTGTTTTTGGAAAAACAAAATGTACAATTACATTTAATTGCTACTGGTGCCCCAAGAGCAAATGGGCAAGCTGAAAGATATGTAGGTACGGTCACTAATTTATTAACGGCGGAATTATCAAAGATTTCAGAATGGCCGAGCAAAATGAATAAAGTTCAGGAATCTTTAAATAGTACGGTACAGAGCAGTACGGGTTTTTCGCCTTATCGATTATTGTTTGGTATGGAGCGTAGTGCAGGTAACGCGGTACACGCGGAAGCAGATTTATTAAGTTTGGGCGAGGAGATTAATTTAAATCAAGACAGGGAAGCTGCATTCAAACGTCTTTTAGAAAACGCGGAAAAACAAGACCGCAGGTTTAATAAGAAAAGACGAACAAATGTTGAATTTAAACTAGGTGATACAGTTTTTATCAAACCAGCTGCTACACGTAACGCTAAGTTGGAAAAGAAATACGAAGGTCCGTTTGTCATTTCCGAAGTCCTAACGAACGATCGTTATGAAATTATAGGAAAGTCTGGTAGACCACAAGTGGCACCGAAGGATCGTTTGCGTCGTTGGGACGGTGAACTGCCGGGTGACTTGTCAGAAAGTGAGGAGGACGGAGATCCGGAGTGAACCGTGTTAGCATTTTAACAGAGTTAAAATATTTTATTAATTGTAAGACAGCATGTATTGATGTTTGTTATTGTTTGGTATTAAGTCGAATATATTCTGGTTATTGGCTTAAAAGTTGTCTATTTTGTTATTTGTGTACACCAATTATCTTTTGTAAGGTACTGGAGGATGTTGTTCTTGGTGATTGAACAATATTTGGGAATATAGTTCTGTTACAGAGGTATTTTGTAATACTATCTGTGTTTGGAGTGTGCACTTGCGGGTGGTACTACCTATTGTTGCCTGACACTTGCGGGTGTCATGGCTGTTGAACTGTGAGGCGAGCTTTTGTGGGCCGTCTGAGATTGTTGCAGCATGCTTGAGGGCATTATTATTGCTGAAGGATTGAGAGTAACGGCAACGTAGTGTTTGTGTCACAGGGTTGCGGCTGTTACGCGCTCAATGAGAAATGGTAGGTTGTATTTTGTAATACAACGCGTGTAGATGGGGTCGGAAGAACGATCATCTTGTGTGTGATTCGTTGGAGTCCGACTGAGTGATTGAATTGAGTGTATTTCTGGAAAATTGTAATTGAAACCTATGTGTGAATGGATGCTTCCCGAGAACGTGAAGCATGTCAGGTTGGCCGTGTTAGCATCACCGATTTTAAGGGTCGGGTCGAAGGCCGAAGGCTCCACGCTGTCCCGCCTTCGATGGTTTATGACGGGGACTTAGGCTGCGTGTGTTCCTGAATGGGGGTGCAGGAGACTAAACAGACCTGGCATCAGGCGATGGCTGGCGACCACTTTGGGTCTTCCAACTATCGGGTGTCGAAGGATTGCTTGTTTAGAGTAAGGTCAAGGTTATGGGAATGGCAATCGGCCTGACGCCGTATTGCCAAAGAATAGGGACTCTGTTCCTGGAGGATCTGGCCACGGAGTGGGGAAGGCAGTGCCTTCTGGTATGCGAACTGTGATAGACCGCTCAGTCCTTACCCCAGAACTGTCCTGGTACGAGCTTCGTAGATACCCTTTAAAATATCGTTTTTAACACATATGTGTGTACACGCTGCGAGGTATAGTATAGAGGTAGCTCTAATTTGAAAAAAGAGCAGCAAATTTTGGCCCTCTTGTATTTTAAACGCGCCATCAACAGACGCGGTCGCATATGGAAGCTAATTCCCATTGCCCCTCTAACCATAGGCACACTAAGCGACCATGTCTCTATACACGAATGATAGCGAAATTGACAGGTCCCCGCAGCTATTTTGGCCTTATTATCTTATTTTATGACATAGTCCCGGTGTTTTAATATGATTAAGCGAATAATTTCTTTTTTCGAACCCAATTGTCGTTTTACTTAATATATCAAGCTGTTTGTCTAAAAGATAAAAGATTTATTTTGAATTAATAGTTATCAAAATGACCATTTTTTTTACGAGATCAGACAGTCAGAGTTTTCGTGACATCACGTTTTTCTCCTCCACTTGACGCCAATAAATGGCACTTGGCTGTCACTTAATCATAACCTGCCAAGTTTTGGGTTAAATTCGAGTTTTCCGATATGAAACAAAAATACAAAAGCAAACAGAGGATCAAAGCTAAAAACATATGTTTAAAAAGTACGATTTCTTTTCATTTTTGATGTTGCAAAAAAAGAATACAAGAATATGAACGGCTCTCAGGATGAAGAAGACCATTATGAAATACGGCACTTACAAAATTTATAACTAATTGTGAAAAAAAATGATGAAATCCCCCCCCCATAAACTTGACTGATGTCTAAAAGAAGCTAATTCCCTATAATTCACGAAAAACATTAAAAACGGAATTGGCGGGCATTGTATAAGAAAAAAAATATAAAGTCGACTTAAAACAAAATGTTTCATATTCTCCGCATCTCTCTTACAGCGTATTCGGACGGTCGCAATGGTGCGCATTGGGTGCGAATTTTCGCCAATGGGAAGCGAAAAAGTTCGCATTCAGTGGGCACTAGTGCAGGTTGCCGAATGTGCTATTAATCTATTACCGACTTCGATTCGTTTAAATCAGTCTCTACCAAGTTTTTATTATTTTCCATCATAAAACGATTTTCAAACGACATTTTTAATAGAAGATGTCTCTCTTATAAAAGTTTTTGTGTCAACTACAGACATCGCCCGCAAATTCCTTGAAAATCTGAGCACTGAATTGATTTCTGGCCAATAAAGGAATGTCAAGTATAAAAAGTGACAGAGGAATCAATGTTCGAACGGAGAACGAGAATACAATTGGAATTAGCAAAGTTGATTTCACAATCTTCGCGTGAGAACGTTTTTAATGTTTGTCGCGGATTAAAGGTACAATTGGACTTAGCAAAGATGATTTCACAATCTTTGCGTGTGAACTTTTTTCGTGAATTAAACGGAATTAGCTTCTTTCATACATGAGTCATGTTTATGGGTTAGGTTACATAATTTCAATTATATCACATTCCTTACTCTCGGAATGGACTCGGTGAGTCATGCATTTTGTAAGATGCATATCCTACCAAACTACACTGCGTGCAATTAGGTAGGATGCTTACCCTTCCAAAATGCACGCACAAAGATTACTACCCAGATATACAAGATACTTGTGTCTATTATCGCATGCAAGTACAGAATATGACTCACCGGTCGGCGAATATGGTCCATCCTGTCATCCTGTCATCCTCGCTGGCTCCCAGCTAGCGTGTACCTAGGCTCTCGCTAGGGCCTATGCTGCAGGTCCTCTCTAAGGCCCATGCTTCGGGCCCTCTCTAGGGCCTATGGCAGGCCCTCTCTAGGGCCCCTTTTGGGCCCTCTTTAGAGCCCACGCGCTAGGCCCTCTCTAGGGCCCGTGTCTTGGGCCTTCTCCAGGGCCCACGAGCTAGGCCCTGTCTAAGCTGAAAATTGAAGCTAAGCGAAAATTTGACTCTACTTTCGCGATAAAAAAGCAATTAGAGCACCGGTGCTCTGGACGAGGTTTGTATGCGCAAAAAATTGGATCTACTTTCGCAAAGAAAATTCAACTGGAGCTGCGGTGCTCTGAACAAATCTTAGACACGCAAAAATTTGACTCCAAATTCGCGGTAATACTCTAAGTAAGAGCCGCGGGGTCATCAAAATATGTAGATGGACGCGAAAAAACCGGGGAATCTACAATCGCATTACGCGCGACCACAAAGGATCTTGCTCGACCGCAAGATTGCTAGGAAGTCTGGTTCCACATGGAACCTTTTCAAATTTTTCGCGGTGACTCTACTCGACTCGAGCGATTCCATTATTTTACGAATTATTAATCGGAATTGTAAAAATCGCGAGCAACATTTGTATTGATTTAATTTTCTGGCCCTCTCCAGGGCCCGTGAGCTAGGCCTTCTCTAGGGCCTAGAATCTCATTGGCAAGTCTAAGCTGAAAATTGAAGCTAAGCGAAAATTTGACTCTACTTTCGCGATAAAAAAGCAATTAGAGCACCGGTGCTCTGGACGAGATTTGTATGCGCAAAAAATTGGATCTACTTTCCCGAAGAAAATTCAACTGGAGCTGCGGTGCTCTGAACAAATCTTAGATACGCAAAAATTTGACTCCAAATTCGCGGTAATACTCTAAGTAAGAGCCGCGGGGTCATCAAAATATGTAGATGGACGCGAAAAAAACGGGGACTCTACAATCGCATTACGCGCGACCACAAAGGATCTTGCTAGACTGCAAGATTGCTAGGAAGTCTGGTTCCACTAGGGACTTTCTCAAATTTTTCGCGGTGACTCTACTCGACTCGATCAATTAGATTATTTTACGAATTATTAATCGGAATTGGACAAATCGCGAGCAACTGTTGTATTGATTTAATTTTCTGATTTTAAAACAGACACATGCATGTCACTATCTACTATACTACTTCTACTAGTACCTTGTATGGTCAGCTCATTGAATTCTGCTCTTTCCAACACATGCGCAGGGGTTGGGGACCCATTTCATATAATTAGCATTCGTTTTAAGAACATTTCTGCAATATTTCGTAAATATGGTTTAGAAAAGAGCCACGTCATGAGGCTACTGCCTAGACGCCCTAGACCATAGTCGCGAAATATTGCATAAGTATTCTCGAAACGAATACCGACCATGTGAAATGGGCCCCTGCATGTCGCGCATTTGTGTTGGAACGGCCAGAATCTAAAGAGCTGGCTACGCTACGTTTTCTACAGAAACCATTATGTTCTATTGCGTGCACCCACATTCAAAGAGTTATAAAGTGACTCACCGTTCGCTGTCATCAAGAGTACTGCATCTCTGCAAACTCGTAACCCCTGACCGGCAACCCTGAGACCAGCAGCCCTCTGACCAGCACCCCTCAGCTCAGCACCCCTTTAGCCCTCAGCCCAGCAGCTTCAGTCGGACTCGTGCATGACTCTACTTTCGCGGTGAAAAAGCTATTAGAGCACCGGAGCTCTCGACTAATTTTACTTGCGCAAAAACACTGACTCTACGATCGCATTACGAGCGATCACAAAAACTATTACTGAAACAGACAATTTGTATTTAAACAAGTTCCAAAAAATTTGCTTTAATTTCCAGGCAGCCGCATGGAGCGCCACGTAATTCGGACATTCAGAAAAATTTCGAGCAGCCACATTGAGCGCTTAATGATTTTAAAGATTGATAGAAAAAAGGAGTGCCCCTTTGGGCGTCTAATACTTGTCAATTGTAATGAGAAAAGAAAGGGTAGCCTCTATGGACGCTTAACGATTCTCAAGACTGATAGAAACAAGCAGTGGCATCTTTGAGCGTTTAATACTTTTCAATGTTAATGAAAAAGAAAAGAAAACGGCAGCCACTATGGGCGCCTAGTAACAAGACGGAAGAAAAGCAGCCTCTTTAGGCGCATATTAATTCCGAATTGTAAGGTGAAAACAGCAGCCTCGTCAGGCGCTAATGGCATGCAATGCCAAAAAAATGTTCCAATTCAACTCTACAATGTTAGTAAAGCTTAACCCAGATCTAATTCCACCCCGAGGCCGCCAACGAAATTCTGAGTAAATCTCCTTAGAGTAGTATTACCGCGAATTTGGAGTCAAATTTTTACGTATCTACGGTGCAGGGTGAAGCTAATCGTAAGAGAAAGCAAAAGCAAATACAAAAGGTGTCACTAAATTTAGCCTATCGCACTCTTTACAGTGGGCCCCGGTGGCATAATCTATTGCAAATATGCACTTGCGTAATCTCGAGGGATATGCGAAAGCTAAGAATCTCCCGATTGAGATTGCAAAGGAGACAAAACGACCGAAAGGACCGAAAGATGCGACGCGAACATTCACCGTCGATGCACCGAATTTTCGAATCGAAATCAGAGATCGAAGGCGAATTGTATTTCTAGAAGAGTGCATTTGACACTCTTATATTTAAAAAGAACGAGGCGGAACACAGAAGCTTATCGTTCGAAGTACGCAAGTGCATTTTTGAATAGATGTCCAGACCGAACCAAGCTCACCGAATAAATTGGTTTGGCTCGATCTGGACGCTTAAACTAGATCGTAGGCTTTAGCTTGATTCCGTTTCGCAAGTCGCAATGCTCGGGAAACGTTACCAAGGAGCCGAGCACACCAACGCGGAGGTACCTACGAAAGTGACCCATTTCTATGAAATATTTCTGGTCCATGTTCGACCAATGCTTTGTGCATTTTTGAAAATTTGGAAAAGGTCTTACGACTAAAGTTTTATACTAAAACTTATTGCTAGGCTGATTTAAATATTTTAAGGAGTGAGAAAAATAGAAGTAGCGAACACAGTGACCAAGTAGTACCAATAGCATCTGTCCCTCGAAGTTATTTTTATTTATATGAGAAAGAGCTTCAAGTTATATAGTTGAAAATCCTTAAGAAATTAATGCTTTCCATTCTCGTTTTATTAAGAGAAACTAATGACTCGAATGTAATTAAACTTGAGAAGTGTGACTCGTATTCAAAGCATCAAGCTTTGATTATAAAATTCAAGAAAGATAATTTGGAATATTTAAAACGCGATATTAGAATTTTGACGTCGAATTTGAAATTTATTGCTTTTGTCTGTATTAAACATTTGGAAGCACGCGCGTTAATGTTACTGTTCACGAAAACTAAATACGTATTCGTGATCACTGTGCTCGCTGCAGCAATCATTCGTTCAATAGCATGCAGAAAAATTGAGAAAATTAAAATGTACCACTCACCCATTATAGAACACAGTCTCACTGCTATTCATGCAGACAGGAAGCTTCTTCAGCAGCTTCAGAGACCAAGCTCAGTAGTACCGAATAGAATGTATCACACACAAAAATGTCACTTTAATTTCATGATCAAAAAGCAATTTGAGCACCGGTGCTGAGTCTTAACTAGTTCAAGATGCGTAAAAATACTGACACCATACTCGCGTTGACAATACGAAACCGCACAGCCATAGCAGTGTACCGAAGCAGTGGGTCAAGAAGTCTCCTAATACTGAGTGAAATGCAGTAGAATCTTGTTAAGCGACCTCCCACATGGTCCAGTAATCGATGAAATTAATCTAGGAATCGATATATCACGAAATAATATGCTCGCGCGTTCACTGAGGTCCGATCAGTCTCGCGTGTAAAGTTGAACTGGCAGGTGTTATCGTTCGGCGATGACGCGCGACTTTGGCAGAGGTCGGTGTCGTTCTCTCTCGCTCCAACGACTCCCAGCTAAGGGGTATATATATATATATATATACGTTTCTCGGCGCAGAAACGTGGTCAATGTTTGGTAGTAATTTAGGGATAAAGTATAAGCCCGATTGGTTTAATTCTTTCTGTGTTTTATAGGTATACGTTTATAGATTATAAAACATGTATGAGAATTGGAAATTTTTTAAAAATGTGGCGTTCGTGGGCAGCGGCGTAGAACATGTTTTCTGGCGCCGCCCAAAACAGTGGGCATGATTCAGTCCGTACGAGTGGTCCGAAACAAAAATCACCGATTTTTTAACAATTTTGGGGATCATAGTTATCGGGTGACGTCGCCATTTTTCGAAAAAAAATTGCGAAAATGGTTATACTTTGAAGAAAAGGATCGTGATTTTCGCTATAAAAGTCGTACGTTTTTGCTTGTTATTAAAAAATAGTTGAATTTAATTGAAAAATCTCAACGTCACCCGATAACGAATCTTGTAGAATATGTGTGGAAACAATGAAGTTAATCGGATGAACGGTGAGGCAATTATCATGCGCACGGTCTTGGAAAATGATGCTTTGAGAAAAACCGACATTTTTATAAATTTTCCAATTCTCATGTCTGAATACCTATAAAACACAAAAGGAATTAAACCAATCGGATTAATATTTTATCCCTGAATCATTCGCAAACATTGACCACGATTTAGAGCTAAGAAACGTATATAACCCCTTAACTTGAAATTCGTCAAGCCCGGAAATAATTTTATCTATTAACGCTTGTACTTTTCGCAGCTGCAGCTACAGTCGCGTCGGAAAATAAGTTGACGCTCTTTAAAATCGCATAGGGTAGATGTACCGTTTGTAGCCATTGTACCGTTTTTGGCCATGTCCATAATTATCGCGTTTTTTTAGCTCGAAATTGCTTGCAGACACTTAATTATGTGTAGAATTATACCGTAAATATTTTGTTTAGAATACGACCAGAAATATGAGGTTACATTTATTGCTTACGCGAAAAGTGGCAAGTGGCCACAAACAGTGAAAAATGGATTTCTTATATTTTTTAACTTTATTAATTCTTTAACGATTTCTCTAGTTAATGGTAACTTAGACATTAATAGTAAAGATAGTGTAAAATTTAGTAAAAAAAAATTTATCTGATTTGAAGTACAATTTTAAAGATAATTACGATGAAAGTCAGTTAAATCCTTAAAGTGGCCACAAATGGTGCATCTACCATAACTTCCTTAAAATTGGTCCAAATGTCTTGAGTTTTTTTTAGAAGCTAGCTGATTTAGTTTCTAGGTGACGTGTTTCGACGTTTTAAGAAAAATGCACTTGGTCTGAATAGCAAAAAGAAAATAGTGAAGGTCGTTTTTTAAACTTTTTTTTGTGAGCCTTGAATGAAAATTCAAAAAACCCGTTTGTAGGTTTAAGTAAGTTATATACATGTCTAAAATTTCATTAAAATCGGTAAACGTTGCTCTGAGCTAGATACATGATTTCCCTGAATTTCGCGATTCTCGACCTTATTCTGCGATCTTTAAACGTGTCTAACTCAGAGCAATGTTAACCGATTTTAATGAAATTTTAGACACGTATATAACTTACTTAAACCTACAAACGGGTTTTTTGAATTTTCATTCAAGGCTCACAAAAAAAGTTTAAAAAACGACCTTCACTATTTTTTTTTTTTGCTATTCAGACCAAGTGCATTTTTCTTAAAACGTCGAAACACGTCACTTAGAAAACTAATTCCGCTAGCTTCTACAAAAAAACTCAAGACATTTGAACCAATTTTAAAAAAGTTATACTATTTTAATGAGCGTCAATTTATTTTCCGACGCGACTGTATGCAAACTGCACTTTCCGTATGTCTTCCAATACTGAGGACCCATGATAGTTCCCGAGAAAAGTGTTTTGCTCGGGAAGTCTTCTAGGTACTGGGTATATCTCAGTGGAATTCTCTTAAAGGGCCTCTTACATGGTCCAGTAACCGATGAAATTGATGCACGAATTGAGAAGTCACGAAATAATATGCACTATGACATGCACACATTTCACTGAACACTGAACCGATGAATTTCTCAGGGCTAGGCAAAATTTTATTTCGCAATGCGGGTTTGAAAAGTAACTCGATTTGCAGTTGCATCATGCAACATTCTGCGAGGCTTTCAAGAATTAGATTTTACTGTAAATTTCAATGTCGGCGATAAACTAATGCTCGGGGCAAATAGAATCCAATTATTATTACTTCACTAGAATGATTAAACAGTGCATTAGTAACTTGCGGGAATATCAGTAGCAGCATGAATTTTTAATACTTTTCGGCGTACGATACGTGAAAGAGTTCTACTGCACGCAAAGTACTAATAAATAATGTCATCTTGTAATTTATAGCTTACACGGGATTTGAAGAAATACCATTTTTGCGCACCATAATGTCTTGATCCGCGAAATGGATTTTCGCAGAGAAATCCGCGTGAGTCGTTGACTGGCCGAGTCAAAGAATATAGCGTACCTAGAAAAATCCTGCCTTCAAACAAGTTACACGTATACAAGCACGCACACACTTTTCAGCATTACAACACATTTCAGAATAGTTGGCAAGTTGGACGCTGTTCGTGAGCAGATGTCACTACATTAAGTCCTCAAAATATGGGTCGGTAACGCAGTTTGGGTGGCGACACGAACATCCATAAGGTGATACATCTATCCTATACCTCGTCTGTGCTTTCAGCTTTATTTGTTCGGTCCTGATCTTACATCAGGCATATTTTTCCTGCAACGGGATCTACCTGACAGCGCTAAAGCGTTAAGGTCCATATTTGCATAAATTCGCACGTAAACGACAGTGCGAGCCGCCGAAGCACACAGGGAGCAAACTCATAATTCGTGAATATATTCATACTATGTATGTATGCACATGTGTACGTATACACACATGAATATGACACCCTAGGGCCTAGGATCTGTGCAGTGCCTAGCAGTCGCATGTATTCGTCACAAGCAACAGTGCTGCTCCTTCGACGGATCGAGGACAATCTCCAATCTTGTGACGGGGTTACCTATGTGCCGCATGTAATCACTTACACGTGGAGTCTAGAGGTTAGTGTACGACGCACGTTAGGTCCGTGGGGGAAGGCAACAAACGCCCGCGTGTTTATGTTGCATGAATCCTGTCAGTGATCAGCAGACGATACCATCCAAGTGAAACTATATAATAATACGTACGTGCATTAAGTGTATGTGTATAAAATCACCGTAAAGCCGTTCTGTCGCGACAAAAAACCAAGCATTGGAAGTAATGTTAAGATGAAGAATATTATGAGGGTTTCGCAATTAAACGTTGAAAATGGCATAACGAGCAGCGACTCGTGTAGGTTATGCCTTCGCACTGTTGTTTCTTCCACTCCGATATTCACCGAGGGTGAAACGTTCGAACGTTTGCGTGCTTGCATTCGGGATTGCTGTCCGATCACGGTGAGTTTCGTCCCTACATTTTTGTACAAAGTACATATAAGCCGTCACATCTTTATTCATTTCATTATACTTACATTGTGGATAATCTATCAAATACGCGAGAATATTCTTCATATCAGTTGCAACTGTTCAGCTGTTCGAGGATGATCAACTGCCAAAGATGATCTGTGACGACTGCAAGAAAAAGGTGGCCGCTACCTACGAGTTTCGTGAACGATGCAGAAAATCGGAACAGAAGTTACGATCGTTATACGTTTCGAGTTACTCGTGCGCAGTTGGTCTCGCGCGTGTACCATACCAGATAACTGTACGGGTAAGTGAATTGGATAACACAATAATTAAGGTCCCTGGAACAGATTCGTGATTTGTTTGCAGGATCGCAGCGTTCAGACAGATGACCGGACGTCCGATCAACCGACGGGAGTATCGATCGATTCGACGAAGGAGATTAGCCGAATAAATGAGAAAAAAGATGAAGAGGTGTCTAGGGAAAACGTTGAGACTACATGTTGGTCGGAAATGCGCCAAGTTGAAGGGAAAAGGAAAGGAAAAATCGAAGAGTGTCGACTAACGGAGAGTAGAGGGGTGGGACTGAACGGTACAGGAGATGCAGATCAATTTGAGGTGGGAATCGTCGAGGATAAAAGCGAAAGAACGGAAGAAAAGAGGAAAAGGATAAAAATCTATGTGAAAGAGTATCGTTTACCTGATTGGAAAACGGAAGCCGCGCACGTAGATCGAACAAGTCAGAGCGTGGCGACTAAATTGGTCGGGCATGTTAGTTCAGAGCCAGTACGTTCTCAAAATGAAGAGGTCGCGGATAGAAGCGAGGATCGCTGCCATACCGATCAGCCATCGAACGCGACCGACAGCAAGACAGGAAAGCGATACCTGTGCGACGTCTGCAGTAAAACATTCGCCTCCAAGTCGGGCCTTCGATTTCACTTGAAATTGCATATCGGCGCAAAGCCTCACCTTTGCCGGCACTGCGGGAAAGGATTCGCCATTCCGAGTTACGCGAAGAGACACGAAAGAATTCACAGGAGCGAGAAGCTGTTCGTCTGTCAGTTTTGTAGCGCCCTATTTGCTTCCGCGAACGGTCTAAAGTATCATTTGATGTCGCATACAGGTGAAGCAAACTATCGCTGCGAAACCTGCGGCAAAGCTTTCATCCGAGGCAAGTACCTGAAAGAACACATATTCACTCACACGGGAGAGAAACCGTTTGTTTGCAAGAGGTGCGGCGTGGCGTATGGTAATTCTGGTAGCTTGTTCGCTCATGAGAAGAAGTGCAAGACCAGAGTGTGCGTGTAAATCGTTAACGACAAATGTGAATTGATTCGCTCCGTTCGGTGATACAAGGACAATATTGAAGAGGTGTAGCTGGTGGAACCAATTAACGTTAGGACAAATCGTATCTTTTTATTTCGCGACATCGTCATCCAAGTTCAACGTCAATGTAACCAGTGGGATAAATAGCGAAGCGAAACGAAGCGGAGCGACACTTGTCCTTTCACCGATTCAAATCCAGATAGATACAATACATGTATTATAAAGACTGATTCTCAATAACGTTTACACATAAATACATATACGTATGTACGTTCGTTGCGATACACATTCATACCCAAGTACGCGAGTAAATGAATGTGAGGTAACGAATCGCTCAACAGTCACAACGTGTCGAGTTAAAAATAACCATTGAGCTATAAGTATATAGCTTAATGAAAATAACGGACGGTACAGGTACGTGAGCGACGTTCACTTTCTACCAAAAAATATTGCTTTAAAATTTACAACATGAACATTCGCACCTCAGGAATGTGGTTGCCCCCACTCCGCAAACGCTGCTCTCGATGTCAGTTGAACGCGCGCATTCTGTCGGCACTATCTTTGAGCGTGAGGAGCGTGGTGTTAAGCAGAATGTATCTTGAATTATATTCATCTCCCTCGACGCTTTCCTACAATTTTTCTTTATTATGGCTATTCCGTCCAGCGGAACAATAGCCTTTGTCAGCAGCCAACTACAATCTGTTTCTGTTATTGTAAAATTGTTTAATTGGAAAAAGGATTTAAAAATGAAGCCTTTTCGAGAATATCACTTACGTTGTATTTTTTCCATCGAAATGGACAAATGAAATCGACAAGGTTACATCGCGTTTTCAGGAAAGGTGACTGACTCTAATGGTGCCTATTTTAGGCGTATACACGAATGAACTCAATGAAATGATGGGAAAACATGCCACTGCTTCCAAGCTACGAAAATCGCACGAACTTTCTGGTGCAACTTCCTTAAACATGTATGTATTTACAAGGTCTATGAGCTGCAGCTTGTTCGTCAGCTCACCGCGAGCTTCGGTCTGAGTATAGCGTTCCTTTTACGCTACTGGGAATCAACCTTTTACTATATGTAATATATATATGTATAATAGAATGAGGCGATGTATCGACCACGGTGACGATACCGCATTGAGCTCCAAAACAAACTGGAGAGTAAACAGCGGTGAGAACAAGTTGAGGCGACAGCAGTCCGAGGGAAATCTATACTTATATAATCGTTGTGTCACTGATTCATCACCGCCCAGCCCAAACCGCTGACTCTAGAAACATGAAATTCGGAAGGTATATTTCTTTTGCGACGTAGGTGCTCGATAAGAAGGGATTTTTTGAAATTCCAACCCGAAGGGGGTAAAAAGAGGTGAAATATGTTTTCTCGGACTCCTCATTATTTCTTAGGCCGGATTAGATATCAACTTAGTTTTTACTTCGAAAGGTTACCCACATAAATGCCTAAAAACCAATTTCAGGATTTTGCTCTAATCAATCCCTAAGGAGGTGGTGAAAGGAGCTGAACTGTATTTTCATGAAGTCCTTAATATCTCTTAGGCTCGAAGCGAAATGCAGAGGTATTTTGCTAGTAGAAGATAAGCGGTGAATCTATCCTTCTTCTTCCTATTATCCCTTTCTATCTGTACTATCATGTAGTAAATTATAGACGCCATACCGTGATCTCTGTTACGTTTTATGCACTATACATCTATAGCCATTGAGTTACAATATACAACTCAATATCTATAGTCTGTTTCTAAGACAGAGATAGGTTCTCCACTTATCTTCCCTCTTTCTCAGACCGGCTGCCATTACTCTGTTCACTCTCCAGTTTGTTTAGAGTTCACTGCGATTCCGTTCCGCGAGAACCTACTAACGTAGCGCAATAATAACGCGATTTAAAGTCTTTGGCATAGTAAGAATGTATGTAGTACTAGATAGATACATTTCGTTGGTCCCGGCGCTACCTTGTTTCGTTGCAAACAGAACTTTTGCGCACGGACATTTCCCAGGAAGCGATCGACAACCACTGGCTGGTGTCCGATCTGTACCAAGTCAATCCCAATGAATATTTTCCGTTAAGATTACTATGTTGACAGTGACTAAACCACCATCCACCATGATAGTTCGCGGCGCAGTGTGCCGTGCTGGCATCCATGTCGCGATCTCTCGCGCTGAAGGCCATGCCATTCTGATAAGACAGCGCATCGGTCGCGTTCCCGACATAACCGTCTACCAGTAGCTTGTATCCGGTCTCGTCTGAGCCGACCATGAACCATTGATACTCGGCGCGCCACCGTTCCCCGTAAGTGTCCAACAAGTCGATCCTGAGCCTGGTGCAATTATCGCGGGTGAGCTTGTGAAGCATCTCGTTCCCGATCCAATACTCGCTAACCAGAGAACCAAAGCCTAGAGAATAATCATTCCAGCTACGATCGAAGTCGAGTGCGCCGTTAATACGCCGCGCGACCACCATCCAGCCGTCGCGGCAGTAAAGCAACGTTGGGGCTCGCTGGAGTCGTTGACCCAACTCCAAAAGCTTCGGCCCGTCTCCAGGTTCATTCGCGGACTGCTGCTCGCAGTTAACTGGCAAGCTGTTCGCCGTCAGATATCGGTCGTCCAGCTGGAGCACGCTCCACGACGGTTTCGAAGCAGTTGCGGAAGAGAATACCCGGCCGAAATCGCTGATGGCGATGATGCTTTTATTGCTGTCGATAGCGCTTATTGTTAGCCGATTGATCGCCTCCTGGTGTTTATCGCTCCTCTCCTGTAGCTTCGACGCGCTCACGCTCAAGGCTTGAACGGCGCGGCGCAGATTGCTCAACTCCTCTCTGGTCAGCGATAGCTCAGCCGCTTTGCGAGCGGCATTCACGCCGAGCCGCAAGAGTTCCTGCTTCGTCCAGGTGCTGTTGCTCTCCACGGAGTCTCCGAGTGCCCGCACCGAATCGACTAGCCGCGAACTCAGAGACTCTCCCATCTTCCTCGTCCAGATTACGGTGTCCGTCACATTTGACACGCGTCGAATTAACTCGTTCTGTGCTTTCTCCAAGCTTTTCACTCGTTTACTCAGAGTCGTCGGCCATTCGTGGCTCTCGTATGACATGCGTTTCTCTAGTGATGTTCGCCCCTGCGCGATTACGAAGAGTTTACGCTCTAGGTTCTTCAGACGCTCTTCGACACGGACGCGATATTCTTCACTCCGTCTCGAGTAACCGTGTCTCCTTGCGAGGCGATGTCGACCGACCGTTGAGCCGTATACCGCCGAGATCGTGCTTTTGCGATCCCTCTCTCCTGTCGACCTTCCGAGAGACGATGATGCGCCTGTGTACACTCTTTCTGCCTTCTCTATTCGCCCGACTGTCGGATTTGTCGAATCGATCGGCGGTGATTCACATCTGGGAGCCTTCACTTCGATCTGAACCGCACTCAACTGAAATTTTCAAATTATTATTCATCTGCGGGTTCTGCGGCTACGGGAAAAAGATTTTATTAAAATTGACAGGAATGGTCTTTTTTATATCCAATACAATTGAGATGAATCGTTTCTTGCATCAAGGTGAAATATACTGTGAATAGAGGAAATGGGTAGTGAAGGATAAAGGACATGAGGAAATTTTAGTGTTGCAAGAGTACGAAATTCGTCGAAATAAAACATTGAGAAATGGTCATGGGAAGCAGAGTTTTTCCATTCGCTGAGAAATGGAAAGCAGGGCCCGATATCGAGAGGCGCAAGCAGGCAAAATTGCTAGAATGAGAAAAATTAAAGTCAATAATAAAGTAAAAGTTATTAAAAAAGAAGTAAAAGAGTAGGTAACACATGTTTGAATTTGTTATTAAACTTTATAATTAATTATAAAGGGCGGCAAAAATCATTTTTGCTCAGAGGAGTGGAAGAGCTGGATCGAGTCCTGATGAAAAGCACACAACTGTACAATATACTTCTGATATCGGTAAGGAACTTTTGTCCCTTTTCAAGAACGGCCCTCGGCTTCGGACAACCCCGAGGAGAGAAGAAAAAAGAGAGGATGAAGGAACGCGTGAAAACGAATGACCGAACGAACGCCAGCTGGCTATGGCTATGGCTACAACCCATGGGTTTGATCGAACGCGGCAGCTGCAGCTGTCGCGTCACGGTCCCGCTGCTCACCGGCATTCCTCGCTTGTTCCTACAACGGCATGTATTGTACATACAGGATCGGGGTGCTCACACCCCCTCCAGAATTCCACAGTTCCAATTCAGAAAAAGTGATCTCTGTAAAATTTCAGCCCGATCGGATAAAGTGACATCGTGCTCCATAGCCCTTGAAATTTGCCTACGGCTCAGCTGCTACTTCAAGTCCTATTCTAGAATAATTAACGAGTCCTTGTAGAAAACACAGTAAGTGCCAAATTAAAAAAGAAAATTTTATCGGAAAATGTTCTGCGTTCGAATGCAGTACTATAGTATAAAATTTGATTTTTGGCACTTCTAGTGTTTTTACAAGGACTCTTCAATTGTCGGGCATTTATGTAGCTACTTATATGGATTCGAAATTTTAAAGTATTCTGCGACAGCTTCTTTAAGCGCCGAGAAGAGATCACACAGATAAACACAAATGTGGATACGCGATTCGTGTACGAATATTCAGTATTTCTATTTAATATAAATCTGAACACTTATCAGGCATAAAAGCACAGAAGTGTGCTCCGTCCAACAGAGTAATAGCCAAATAGGATCTATATCGAACGGAAACATATGCTTTTATACGGCAGTGCAGACTGTAGAGTATCTGCAAGACCAAGGAAATTAAATTTCAGGGATCCTTTGTTCAAGAGACGTCCACACGTGGGAAAGTGGACAGTGAAAAATACAGCTGCCACAAAGTAATCGAGGTTTATTTTTTCTTTTGTTACTTGTAAGTTGCGTGACCCATTAAAAAATGGGATGCAGCTGCTACAATTCGCGTCGTCATTCATTGACAGAGCAAACAACGTTCGTACTTGAATGCTCCCATAACGTGGGGACTATGTTTAGCGAATAATCGTTCACAAATATATGCGAAAATAAATAAATTTTCCGTAAACGCATTCCTATGTGGAGGTGGCGTAATAAATTGCTACTCGAAAATATACAGGATTGAATGTAAAATGCGAAAGGCCGAGAATCGAGGTAAGCAGTTATGGATACCGGTAGAAATTAATACTGGCAGCGGAGCGAATCGTAAGGGGAATTTTCGAAGGCAGCTGCGAAGCGACAGAACGACCCTCTTGAATCGCTGAACCGTCTAAAACCCCGTGTCACGAACAAGCTACAGGTGTGCGCATTTATTCCTGGTATTCTACACGATCCTACAATTTTCTGCAGCTTTCTGTTTCGAATCACCAGTGATATAATATCACGGACGAAGGAGGAACAGATTTTGAGAGAAAGGGGAGAGAGGAAGAGAATGAAGGCAGATGCGCGATCGATGGAGCACGAGCAGGTGGAGAGAAGTCAGATAAGGAGGATTGCGATGAAAAAAGAAAGCTCGAACACGGGGAAAGTGGCGTGCAGCTTGAAAGGGGAATAGAAACGAGCCAAAAAGAAGAGGCCCGAGAGAGGAGGGGAGAGAAAAGAGAAGAGAAAAGGCGAAGGAGAGAGAGAAAGAGAGAGAGAGAGAGCGTTACCTGGCTCGCAATGTCGGCGCAGGTGCGGGAGAGCAAACTAAAGCGTTCCTTGACCGCTGCGATGTCGACGCGAATCGTACCGAGGACAGCTTCGATCTTCGCGATTCTACCACCAAGATTTCGAATTCCTCTTCCAACCGCTGCGACGTCTCCTTTGAGGAGATTCAGCTCGCCTCTCATTCTGGATCTCTCGGCGAGCTCCTCGCTCGCGTTCCTCGTCCTTAGCACTTGGGCAACCTCCCCTTGAAGTTCAGTTACGGCGCTTCCTAGCCACCTTACTCGCAGTCTTTCGTTCCTCGCCTCATTCCCGTTCTCGTTACCGCCACGAAGAGAGTTCACTTCCTTTCTGAGGAAGAACAGAGATCGATTGGAATCGTTAACGTCCGAAAGCAACACGTCGCTTGCGAACAAACGTCTTCTCTACATAGAATCTATATTAGGTATTTTTTTTTATCTCGTTTGGAATTAAAAACGCTACGACGCCGACGAAAGGAAATCGAAGAATGGTCACTTTACCTCAATTGCTTCACCTCGTTCTTCAGAACAAACAACTCTGTATTCTTCTCGATCGCGCGCTTCAAGCTTTCCTCGAGCGCGTTGTAATCCTGCTGCCGATGATCCAGCAGAGCGTTCACTTGTTCCCGAATCGATCGTATCGCGTCGGAGACGTCTTCGTCCGCGGGAGTTTCGTTGCGCGCGACACCGGCGACGAAGGTGACCCACGACGCAAACAATAACAAACGCCACGCTTTCTTTAGAGTCATCTTTGGATCGGAACCAATGCACCGTTACTATCGTCGCGAATATGTATTACTCGAAACACGAAAATGTGGTGCTCTGTTGGATAGTGGAAGTCCTACTGAAACCTTCACTGTTAACTTTTCTCGCCGAGCAGACGTTTACGCGTTCGCTGGAAATTGCACGCGGCACGTGCACGGTGCCCCAACACCGAAAGCTCACTGGTCAGGCTGAAAGCCGCCCCACTACTTTTATATCGCCCTCATCCTTGTCCCTTCCGTAAAAAGTTGGGATACGGACGGGCCAGGCAGCGAGCAGGTGTGCTCGCTACAGCCAACACCATGGCTGTGCATTGTCCCGTGCCTGCAAGCTGCGCCCCCGATACAGACCCTGGCAACGGCAATGTAAACGGCACCGAACAGCACCCGTTACTACTCGACTGAGTCTTCCATGCAAATCCTAATCGTAAAACATTATTTACTATTAGAGCAATTTCATAATATAAGTGGCAATTGCGTCGCTGCCATTTTTCTTGTTATATTACATTCAATTTCACTCGAGCGCAGGCGACGCAACGCGTTGGAAAAGAGACTCGATCTCGTATTCGCACACGCGTGTATATACGAGTATGTATATGTATGAATTCAGCGATAACTCGATCGATATCAAGCTCAGCCATCTCAAAACTGCCTTCTTTAAACTATATGTAGTTATATTAGGTGAATAAAATAATTAGGTAATTATAATTGCAGTTAATACATCCCTACTATTTTTGTATTTAAATCCAGAAATTACTACCCCGTTGTCGCGTTCGCGTGGAATTTAACGACAGCGCCTGAATATGTATCGTAACCGAGTTTAAAGTTGCAACCGCCGCGCGCCGGCTGTCGACGCCGGGAACGACCGAGAGGGCACGGGACAGCGACAAGCCATAAATTACGGTACCCTCTCACTCGCCGCGGCAAATATAAAAGAAGTAGTGGGGATGGCGGATTATCGCTCGTGGAATCACGAATGTATCGCTTATAGAGGCAGCACTGTACCCGCGATGCTCGCGTACTTGTAACTTTTCTTCTCAAGCGTTAACCCCTTCACGGTTTATCCTGTGCGAGGCACGGGCCGAGTGAAATAAAATAATAATAAACACAAAAAATATTTACAATTTTTATCATAAGTCGAAATATTTTACAACAAAAAGAAAATATACATTTATTGAACTGGGACTTGAAATTTTATTAAACCGTCAAAGGGTTAAAGTTGGAATTATTCCACGGCTATATATTACTTTAGTCCGTTTCTTGGAAAGTCGAGATTTGTATAATAGAAATGAGACGAATACATTACATGTAAGGTTCGCATTTCGCGAGGTCAATAATTTATTGAAAACAACTTGTTCTCTGACAAGACCTAAAGTTCTAAGCTTCTAAAGAAACGCGCGCACGATTCGATATCCGGGTACGGCAGATGGTGTATGCCGGGAACATCTTTGTTGCGATAGCGGTATAGTACATACAATATACAATACAGGAGTGTTCGATCAACAGATCATAATTGAACATGTTTTCTTCCACAAAAGTTTCTTAAATATCTACGATAAAGCGCGCCTTCGCAGACTAAATTTGGGAGAAATTTGCACGCAAAACCATATAAATTATAATTCAGCTCCAGCCGCAACTTGTCTCACTCCTAGCGGTAAATGAGAAATGAGAGAGGAGAAGCATTAGCTATCAATCGCGCCGCGAGATGCACCGCAATTTTTATGTCGCAGGGAACATTCATTCTACGTTCGTTTCGACCATATCGAGGAAAACTACAACGGCTCTGTCATTGGTCGGTGAATTTTACCTGGTGCTCAATATAGACATCGTCGCCATACTCTTCGAAATAGGTAGTCAATACGTTGGCACAACGCGTTTCGATAAAATTTCGATCAGCTTTTCGTATCGTATCTTATCTTACCGAGTGAAATCTCATATACAGAAATAATAAAAATACTTCTCTTCATTCTTCGAATTCAACGACATCCTATACGTATATGCAATGTGTCTCAACCGATGGTGCAACAAACAGAAGACTGTTGATTCTACATGAAAAAAGAATCCAAAATATAGAATAAATTTTCTTCGTAAGTTGCTTTGTTTTCAAGAAAATCGAGTGTTTCATTTCGACACGAATAGTATGCTCTTCTCATAGACCTTACGAATCTTACGATAGTAGGGAAGCGTTGAAACACTGAAGCATGTACTTTCGAGCATGTGTACCAGGTCAAAAGTATCGAAAACGAAGCAAGTGACGAACAAAATTTTATATTCTCGTCTTACTTTCTTTTCTAGAATCAACAGTCCTCGCGAGCACCAACAGGTACACAAGATATCCCGTATATACATATGAGGACGCAGAGGGTTCACATTATTTTGTATCCGAGGTTTCGTTTTTATAATCTGAACAGTCTGTAGGTATATAGATTCCCCTAAACTCGCGTTAACACGTGATATACGTTAGATACTAAATGGCACTCTATTTCCTCGCAATGAACGAAATCGAGTCGAATCGAATTTAAAAAATGCAGTAACGATTCAACGCGATTTTGTTCAATGCAAAGGATATAAAAATCGATGGAATCGGTATATGTACGTTCGTATGTATGTACGTGAGAAAACGGCTGATTTTCATCGATCTGCTCGAAAGCATCCGTGCCCATGTTCGTTATCGAATAAAATTCTACAGTGGAGAAACGTCGGTCACCACTCGGAGCAATTCGACGCCCCATTCATTGGTACCGACTTACTACATGTAGCTTCCACTAGCGGTCGACATTGGTACGGAGTGTACCGCGTCGTCCTAGCTTATTTGTACATACCACAAATCTTTGGATATACGAATGCAACGTGAGCATCGCTTAAAGGCGATGCGGTGGATACGTTATTTCTTTACAACTTATACATGTACGTGATAGTATCGTACCGTATCGTATAGTATCGGTTAAATACCGATATACTTGTACATATATTCGTCGACCGAGCAGAAGAGAAAACTGAGAATCGTTTCGTACCTGACCGGCCGAACGAAACGAGAGGAAACAAAGCCGAGTGTACGTTGACGTTCTGGCTTAACTTTGCGCCGATCCATAGGTTCCCGTCGGCGGTCGATATAACTTGGGAAGCGTCAGGATTTGCAAACTGTTGAACGCATATTTCCTAATTCCGATATTTTTCCATGTGTTCTCGCGTCGGCAGCCCTCGCTGGAATAGAAAGATAAATCATACATCGATAGTATCATATATCTCGCGTGCATCCAAAATAATACCACTGATAAAGTGTCTCGCCGTTCGGAGTAGGCTTCGAACGAGAATACGAACCTTCGCATACAGTCGAGAGCTCTGGTGAACTCATGTTCAGCCAGATGGTACTCGGAAGACAGAATGTTTACTTGCTCCAGAGTAATGGACATGCCGGTACGATCCTTTGCACTTTTGCAGCTGGTAAACCTCAAGCCGCGCATTCTTCGACAGATTTGAGAAGACAACTGTAAGATTCCGATGTTCTTGTTTACCTTGGCGTGAACGGTAGCTTTCAGGTTCACCATTAGCTCCGCTAACGTTTGACCGAGCGGTGATCTTGCGCCGACTAAAACGAACAAAAACCAGCAAAGTAGAGGAGTAACAACGTATGTACACCAACGGCTGAATATGGAAAGGAAGGATCCTTACGTCGAGTGGAAGTTGTTTCCATAGGCAGGTTCAGCTTCTTGAATCGCAAATAATATTCGTTCAGTCTCTCGAAATTGTCCACGTTGCTCTTTTCTTGTGGTTTCGTGGTTCCGAGGCTCTCCGCGAGAGAGGCCATCTCGTTGATACCGACGTTGAAGAAGACAGGAGTGACGTTGAAAGAAATAGTCTGTCTGCTGGAAGGAACCAGTGGTAGGAGAGAATATATCGCGTCCGGTACTGGTAGCATCACCGTTAACGCGGCTCGAGAGCCAAGTACTCTCGGTAGAGGCAGCTGGAACGGGTTGCTGCAGTTTCCTTCGAACCTGGGAAATGAAATTTCTTGGCTATAGTCGAAACACAGTTATACCTACACATAAATTATGTATGTACTAGGTATATAGGAAGAGTGAAAATCCCAGATGTGTCGGTGCCTACCTCGGTTGAATACCGCACCTAGTCAGAGTGAAGGTGACGGTATGCATGTCCTCCACCGCCACAGCCATGTCTCCCCACATGTCTATCTCGTCTCCGTAATAACTGAGAAGCCCTTCAAACGAGACCAGAGGACCGAGAGTGGTCAAAATTAGCAGAAACATTGGATCCGGCCTCTGACACCAGAGCTTCGCCATAATGCCGGACACCAAACTGGTCAGCTGAAAGCGGACGCGTGTGAGAATGTTGATAGATAAGTAAGACGTGTGTTAGAAGATAAACGCAAAGACGGTGCGAAGATGACCAATGTACCTATGTAAATGCGTAGTAACGAGACACTTACCGCTTGGCTGAAACACACATCCCGCCTGTACCGAACATTACAAGCTCGCTGTGCCATTTTTGCGTCCTCCTGCACCCTGAACACCGAATGCGTCAATCTAGCAGTTTTCAACAGTCCGTCCATAGCTTGCCGCAGCTTTTTCATACTCGGCCTGAGCTCGCTTGTCCAGTCGACGATCGAGGCGAAATCTAGACCCTCGGTGAACTTGTTTCTCTGCCCCGAATTACTTTTAATCACTCTCGTCATCGAGTCAACCGCTTGGCAGACTATGAAACAGGGAAACGTGGAACGTTAGATCAATGTCAACGTGCTTTTTCACAAAGCTTTTATTCACACTGTCGATTCTTTCTTACCTTCTTTAGCTTTTGAAAACGCTGGCATCGTTTTTTCCGACCCAGGACTGGGATGCTGCTGGCGCGAGCCAACACGATTCTCCACGCCCTCGAGCAGCTTACTCGACTCGTCGTTTTTCACGTCGTTCTTCGGCTGAATAGTTACGACTTGGACGTTTTTGGTACGATCATTCGGGAAACGTCCTTTGAAACTGTGTGCTCTTCCTACGGTGTTTCTATTCCGTAACCGCACAGCTGGACTACTGCATCTGCCGCAAAGGAATTTCACTTTCGATACCAAACACATTACGCTCGCCTCGATGTTCAGTTGCGTTAGATCCCACGGCTCCGGCTCGTCAGTGGGCTTATAATAGTTGGCCGAAGGCGAATTGCACATTTTTTGAGTGTCTAAGAAACGTTTACACGGATCAATCTCGCCTCTTATTTCCTCCTTCTGCTCGCTATCCTCGTTCGCGTTTACGTTCTCGTTATCAGTTTCGCTATCTACTTCCTTGTCGTTGTTGTCGTTATCGTTGTCATTCTCGTTGTCATTGTCGTTGTCATTATCGTTGTCATTATAGCTGTGAATGGTATCGGTGTTTCGGGGTTTACGAATATGGTCAGTATGGGCTTCTTTGCCGACATCGTTCTCGGCTCCTGGGAAGATGACGAAATTCTCCTCGACCGGGACATCGTCGTTGCTCGTAATATTGTTCGCGTTCACGCGCACTCCTTCCCGGTCGTTTTTCGAGGGAAACGTTGCGTAACTGTTCCTCTCGTTCTCTCTCGTCCACAGATCTTTGACGCACTCCGGTGTGTCGGGTGTAACGAAATCATCGAAATCGGGGCTTTTCAAATCGAAATTCAATTGCTGGGTGATCCGTTTGAACGGGGACAACGATTGATTCGTTTTGAAGTCCAAATTGAGAGCGTCCTCGTTTGCGTCGTCTTGAACCTTGGCCACCTTATATTCCTCGAGAAACGTCAACGCTTCCTCGACTAAACCTGGATCCCAGAGGCTGAGCAGAATCCTGGTTTTCGTGATCATATCCTCGCAAATCGGCAGCATCCCGCTGGTTTGTTTCTCCTTGGCGAGTTTCATTAGAGCGCGCATCGCGTCGACCACGTCCCGCCGGAGTTGCTTGATCGCCTGTATCGCGTCGTGCGCCATCGTTATCTTCGACGTTCCTTGGTACAGTTGACTGCCTCGCGTCGGCGATTCCTTCAGAGCTTGCACTAACCTGGAACACGTTTGCGGAGAAAAAAAGTGATAATTACGGCTCTGTCTTATCCTAATGTATGTATATACGTCAACTAGATCCAGCAGGGAATAGTTACCTTATCAAGCCACCGTTTTTACTTTTGTGCGAATGCGCCGTGAACGCTCCAACGGTTATAAAGTCGTAGAATCCGCATTTGTTCAACGTATCGTTGTGAACCCAGATCCGTTGGAGATGCAAGTTGAGGGGCGCGAACTCGAGCGTCCTATCGTTTCTGCGCGAGGACCGTTTGAAATAGCTCCCTAAGGAAGGTAAGAAAGAAAGAAAGAAAGAAAGAAGGCAAGAGCGAAGGAAAGACAGAGAGAAGGAGAATGGAAAGAAAGAAAAAAAGAATTAGCGTGGAATAGAGGGGGGAGGGGGGCAATAAGATAGGATAGAAAAGGAAAAGTCTTTACCTTTGAGAGCTGCCAAGTTCTCCTTAGCTTGCGAGTAGAGGTGCAAAAGATGAAGGTGACGATCGAGCAATTCGACTTGTTTGGTATGCCAAGGCTCTCGCAGCTCGCCCATTCCAGCCACCTCTTGCAGCAATTCCTTCTCTTCTTGAATCCAAATCGCCCTAGAAGGGTGGGGGAGAGGGGGAGGCGGGGGAGAGCCATTTGATGGTCGATAAATTTGGATTTGCGACGATGGCGGCCATTGCTTATGGCGATAGACAGACATCGCGAGACAGAGACAGATAGAAAGCAAGTGTGTTTACTCACAGTAAATGTTGTGGAAACTGAAAACAAAGTTTACTCTCGGCCATGATTTCGTGGACACAGATATCCCCGCCTAAGCCGGAGTGAAACCTGAAGTAACGATACCGCGGAGTTAAGACTGCTCGGAATGATTTCGACTTGCGCGTGGAACGCGTACCTGTACGTTTGGATGTACGTGTTGACGAATAGGTACTTCAGTTGTCCCTGATGCGGCAACTTGATCTTCGTTCCCAATCGGGGTGGCAAGGACTGCGAGCGCCTGTGCGAGAGTACCTAGGCGGAGATAAAAAAAAAGATGAAGAGAAACATGGAGGAATATATATTATATGAGGCATTGAAAAAAAACGGACAAACCCACATTTTTGCGAAAATGGTTGCCGCCTTTATGCAAGAAAATTTTTGGCGCCTCCAGTTTAAGGGCCCCAAATTTTTGCACCTTTTTTCTATTTAATATGTTTTGCCTTTACGAAGTACAAAAAAATATATTTACATTTTGTTTATGTGGGAATTGGATTCTTCTATTATTTATTAAGTGTGCGATATAGTTTTCATTGCCCCCTTCGGCTGGCGCCATTATGCGGTGCATAACTTGCATAATGTTTTTTTTTTCCAGTCCGAGTTAGTCCGTTTTTTGTTTTCATACGTATTTACATAGAGTGTTGAATTTTTTTGAGGATTTACCTGCTGATTCGTTCCAGAAGCGGGCTCTTTGGACGGCGTACTTTCGGTACTGTTCCCTTTATCCTCCGCCTCAAGGTTCCACACGTTGATCGTTAAAAATCCCACAGTGGTGGTTTTCGCGGACTTCAACGGTATCCTTAGTCTAAAATAGTTGGATCGCTAGTCAGAGGCGCGATGGCAGAGCAAACATTGAAACGAGAGGCGAAGCAGCATAGATTAGAAACGAGTGTCGCTAGAATTACCTGGGGGTATCTTGAATCGCGTTCAGGGTCACGATCGCGTTCCCGATCGGCGTGGCCGTCTGACTCACGCGTTCCCGAACATCGTACGCCGTTATCCTTACTTTGCTCTCCGTCGATAAACCGTCGCTGGCACGGAAGCTAACGGTCGTGAGGAAGCCAGGATTGCTGCTCCGCTGTGCGAAGTATGTATATAAATGGTAATATAGATACAGCAATAATTTAGGCATTTATGCGAACATAATTACCTCCACGACCTCTGTCCGCGCGTACTTGACCCATGTGTTGGCACTTTTCGCCTGAACGTCCACCTCCAACACCGGGTTCGGCGGCCGACCGTGGCCATCGCAGAGGAGGTTGTCGCACGCCAAAGATATCTCGCACATGGGTATTTCGGCGGGATCTGAAACGACACAGAGTACGAACAAGGTTATTGGCTAGGAGAGGGGGATGCCAGTAGGAGCGAAGAGGAACTGTAAGCGTCGTAGCACACGAACCTGTCGAAATTCCTCGTTGTAGCCGCAACATCTGGATGTCCGTGTCGAGCTTGTGCCCGCTGAACGCTTCTATTCGCTGCCGCAACGCGAGCAACTGACTACGCATGCAGTCGTAGCTAGCCAGTTGAAGAGCCTGCAACCAGCTGTCTCTGTCTTCGGCCGAGTTCGCGCCTAACGCTTGCAGCAGACCTCCGTCGAACACTAGAATTTCATTTACATACTATTTCTTTGCCATTTCCTTAGGTTTCCTTCGGTCGCGTTTAAAGGTGCAAGGTCAGGGGGCTTTTACGGGAATTGAGAGAAGCTTACCTATGCTGAATCCGTAGGGAATCTGATTGCTTGGTTGCTCCACTCGAACGAAGCATTGCTCGAGTATTATTACGCCCAGAGGCTCGGACCACTGTTCCCGCGATTTGAAATAAAACAACAGGTTCCCCCGTAATCTGCACCATCTCTCCAAACTTACTGTCCAACAGATGAGAATAACGTTCGCGCGTTCATTTACGCATTTACATAATGCGATCGAGATAATGAAAGCGTTTAGTGTGCACGTGGTAGAACACGGATGAAGGATGCGATGCGATTAAACCATCGTTAACCAGAAGAAAGAAGACAGAAGAAACAGAGGGCGTTAAAAATCGTACGCGTTTGTTAAGGGGAATCCTTTTTTTAGGCTGAAAATTCAGCAGAATTTGGGATTTTTTTGTGAAAAAACTAGCGTTTCGATTCGTCTAAAATTTGGACCATGCTTTTATGCATCTTTGAGGAAGTTGCAGGATTTTTTTTATTATGTTTTAATAATAAATATGGGAGTTATGCGTGATCCACCAACGCCCGTGCAAAGTTCGTCGTCCACTGATGTATATGATATTTATCTTCCAGGCAATCCGAAACAGAAAAATGAAATGGCGTTTTATTTTATAGATATGTAGCTTCAGTTTGGTGACCAAAATAAAAGAAAAAAATTATTGGGGAGAGTGTGGCGTTTTAAAACTGAAATGTCTGAAACTTCAATTTTCGCTATCCACTTTTGCGCCAATTTTCTTATGTAACAAAAGAAGTATATAACTTATCGCTATCCAGGTTCATCAAACTGAAGCTACTATATTTGTATAAAGTAAAATGCCGTTTCATCTTTCTGTTTCGGATTACCTGGAAGGATCATATCATACACACCAGAAAACGGCGAATTTTACGCGGCGTGTTCGTCATGCATCACTCTCATATTTATTATTGCAAATTAATATAAAAAAAACTACAACTTCTTCATAGATACGTAAAAACGAGATCCAAATTTCAGATCAATCGAAACACTAGTTTCTTAAAAAAAATCCCCAACTTGGCTGCTGTTAGCCCCAAAAATAGGATTTCCCCTTAAACAGACATCTCCATCTTTTTCGCTAGGTACTCGAATACGTAAATTTTGTATCCGAATTGATAGCACACAAGTGCAACAGCAGAGACAGGCGAAATTTTTATTTAAATAAGAATTTCGAATAACGAATAAAAGTGAAAAAAAAAATTATTCGTGATGTGTCGAATAAAGTTAACCCGATTCAACTTATATAATAAAAAAATTAGTTTTATTCGTCCAATAATAAAAAAATTAAAGTAACTTTTATTCGATCCGTTATCTAAATAATCTTTTATTTAGTGAACGCCAAACTCTGTAGGAAAGCGGGTACGTGCAAACGAAATTGTTACGAAATGCGAGTGAATGACACGAATTTAATCGCGATGTGGGCAAAAGGTGCAATATGATTTCCAATTAAGCATGCGAAACACGATTAACGCGTAAGAGCGTACGACTGACTGAAACGACAATTATAATGAGAGACATGCAATTACACTTTGCAAGCCGACCAACGTGGCGCATGTATTCTCCTAAATAGGTATACACCATACAAATGCATAAAGCATACTCATGCACAAAGCGCGGCTCGCTTTCTCAAGCTCCCGTCTACAAAATTACTCATCCGAACGATGCTTGCGAAATATGGATCCCGAACCTGGTAATTAGTGGGATGTGGGGCGGAAACGGGCGTGTGAAATCTGTGTTCGAAGTTTGAAATTTGAAAGCACGAAGCGCTTCCCCGATGTGACGTTTCTTCCGCATCGAAGGAGCAGCCTTCCAGCGGGAGGCCGGCTCGACTCGATTTGCAACGATAAGCGTGTTAATCGCGATAGATGTCGAGTTAAAACAGCAGAGGAGATGATTCCGGGAGAAATGAAACAAAAACTTGGGATATAGGTACCTTTACTCGTACTGGCTGTAACGCAACTGAAGTCTCGGAGTGTCTTATGCGTTTTTCCCTTTTGACATTTGCTGTTAGATTTTTTACCTGTACCTGCAAATTATACGTAGCTACAGGTAGCTTTTAACTTGCCCGGAAATCTGAGCGCAGTCGGACGTGGCTTCTCGTGCGCGGCCCTGCATTAGTCGTTTAGGTACTCGCGTCAATTCAGTGTCCTCTGTTTCACTTTAGACGTTATAGGTATTCGAAATGATCAGAGGCGGATTAAGGTCGGTTGAGGCCCCGGGCGCAAAAGAAAATATTGGGCCCCTTGCAAAAAACGGAAAGACAGGAAAAATAAAATCACGTTAACCATATTTTTAAACACAAACAGATTGTGTACTCATAATGTTTTAATTTCACGATCCGCTTACAATATGAAACCAAATTTGGTGTCATTAAAAAAAAAGTGGAAAGTTGGTTTCCTGGCGAGCGCCCGTGGCGCCCCCCGTTAAATCCGCCTCTGGAAATGGTGGTCCTAATCGCAGAGTAGCCGAATGGCCACCGTCGCAAGCTGTAGCGATGCGCACGTCCGACTCGGATGAAACAGAACGAGGGCTGTCTGACAAGTGATGAGCGATGAGCGATGCGTAACGAATGATGGGTGTCGGGACTGTCGGGCGTCAGGGGATTAGGGTCGATTGGGGTCGCAGGTGGGATTCTCCGACCGATCGTCACAGACTTTCAAAGGGCATGCTCGATGCGCGCTAGAGAGTTTTGCAAAAACTAGATCGCAAAAGAGAATAAACAGAAATACATTCGACGTCTCTACAGATTGGAAGATACAAGCTACGATAAGTCCAGGCTGTTGGCAAAACGTCGTCTACACAGTGTTTTCGTAACTATGCGACATCCCGAATTCGTACAATTTAATTATTTATATAAAGTGAAGATAGTCTTATGGCGACGTTGCACGCGGATTGCACTGAACGCGAAAATAATTGGATTTATGAAACTGTTGTGTCATCAATATCATCATTAGCTGCTCAGGTCGGAATCATGTTGCTTCGTGCAATTACGTACCGAACACTCCTACACGAATACCAATATTGTAATCACACATGCGTGTATTAATTAGAATATTGAATAAATATTTGGTTCAGGCGGTACGAATCATCGTCGGTCTCATCGTCAAAACATGTGCGATCGGTTCGCAAACACGAACGTAAACGTGTTTCGGACACCGAGGTAGCATGTCATTTATTCTAATATTTTACGAATCTAAAACTACTTCTTCGTTCAGATATACCTAGGTACCTATATGTACAAGTGTGCTGTTGATAAATATAATTGTACATACATACAGGCAATGCAGGTACTAATGATATTATAGATAACGCTACCCTCTTTAGGGATGCTTCATCACAAATAACGATCGCTACACGAGTTACAAATGCATTAATAGCAGTGGCGGATTTAACAGGGCGGCCGATGAGCTGTTGCCGCCTGAGCCCCTGCCCAGAAGGCCCCCCAGGGCCCCATTCTCAACAAAAAGATTTAATTTTATACAAACTATATTTTTCTCCGTACTATTACACTGAGCCAGTTTTTAGGAATCTACGTTCTTCATTTTCCCGACAAATGGGCCCCTGCTCAGAAAGCCCCTCCAGGACGCTATCTTCAAAAAGAAAATTATGATTTTATGCAAGCACTATATTTTTTTCATACATTGACCCCCTTTCAGTAAACTATCTTATTGCCACCTGGGCCTTTTTTCTCAAATCCGCCACTGATTAATAGACTCTGATATCGGCAATAGTAACATGGCAAATAATGACAACGACTAGGTATGAACGGCAAAAAGGTGATATATAATGGTGAATTATTATACTGTTCGATTCGGGATGTTTCGTAGCTTCGACACCCTATACATACATGGTATACCTATTTGCACGAGGTCGACAAATTCTTCGTACACGGCGACAAAATCATTTGACGAATTCGCGATTTACCTTTGGGTGAAGAGATGTCGACGCTCGTCTGTTCGTCAATCTATATGTATAAATGTATGTATATATGTATGTATGCGTAGGCATGCACGTGTGCATGTTGGCGCACCCCCCGTCTATGAAATTATGCAAATTGCAAGTATGTATGCTCGATACTCGGAAGTATCGGATGCCACCGCAAGTTAAGATTACAACGATCATCCGAGTAAGTGCGTATGGTAGCCGATGGAACGAGATGTGGAGGCTGATAAAGCGACAGAGGTAGAACGAGTAGAACGTAGACGAGCGTCGCAGCGGACGGTAGCGAACGATCGTATCAAGAATTCACGAGCTACAAATTCAAGACTATCTCTGGACTCGTGCTTTCGGAACAGATGATGGGCTCTACATTAAAGAGAAGACGAAGAATTTGCGTGTCACGTGAGTTTATTTTCAAGGATCAAAACATGTACAATGTAGATGAGAGAGAAGAAAACATGCGTCGGCCTGAGTGGCGAAATACATGTACATAGAATTAATCGGTTTTCAAATCGGCGACCAGTTCGCGCGAGTGGATCGCGATGTTCGTATTTGCCAAGGGGCAAGGATTGAGTCACTCACTCTCAGTTCTGCGAAAGAAGCCTTCTTGTCGCTCGCGTACGTACAATATACCCTCCTTCTCGAATTTCTGCGACGGTTGCGTAGCCAGGGTTAGAAGCTCTTGCTTGTTGAACCGCATCTTGGAAGACAGTCCCCGTTGGTGGTTACACCCACGTTACATCAGTGATAAATCACGTTACGCAGCAGTATTTCTATATCCTTGTCTGCCAACAAGTAGACGGTTATATGCGCGAAACGTCGATCGGGATGTCAAATTAAATGTCTTGATCGCACCGACCGATTTCAACCAACACGTTCCTCGCGCCGACTCCTACAGGATCTCTAACCTATTCGTTCCTAAGCTCAAGGCGCTTTCCGTTTTGGCGAGTCTACCCCCCGCGCACAGCTCACACCCACACCCACACTCTACTCTCACTCTCACTTCCCTTCTCTCTCCTACCTACTGTCACCTGCATCTTCTTTTTCCCCCAATCGCTTTTGCCGACACCTTTAATCAGCTTGTTTGCGATAATAACGCCTGCGACGGAGCTTGATCCGGGATCATTGAATTGTACAAGACACGGAGTTTGAAACACTCGAAACGATCGTCGAACGGATTGCTCGATAATGGGCAAGAAACGTAGAAATTGTCACGCTGATATATACATATGTCTGAATACGTTAAGCGATGAACGGATTGTCTCCGAGAACTCTGTAACGAACCTTCGTGGACACAGTATCCTCCGGCGTTGTTTCGGGAACCAGTATCGAGACACTTTCCCTCGCGGTTGTTCGTCTCGCCGACCACATGTCGCGTTCCTGATACGGGTTGCTATCGAAACTTGGTCAACTACCGTTAGTCGGAGAAAAGTTTAAAGCAGTGCGTTGCAACGAGTGCGGTGCTTGTATGCGTAGACGTTTAAACGACAGCACATGCTTGCGAGTGAAATACGCATGCACGAAACTAAGAAAAGGCGACGAGTGCTGGATTGAAATAACGATCGACCGGGCGTAAAACGAATGTATATCGTATTTTTACATCGCGCGACAAAGAATACCTATCGCACGCGAGAAGGGTAAAACGAGCAATCACGGACATTACTGTCATGCCGGATCGTTCGGCGTCGGTTCTTTCCAGCATTCCCGAACATTCCCGAGCAGGTTCGACCGCAGCCGAGTGTTCCCGAGCAATGCCGATCAACTGGCATGTGCGAGTTTAATGGCGTCGAGTGCGCGAGTGCTCGTGTTCTTGGCGCGTCTTTGGATTTACCGACGTGACGTGATAATCACGGAACGCGTTAGCTAAAATGCTGCCACCAATTACTTCGCCTGTATCAAATGAAAGGAATTTGTCGCTCCTTTCGCAAATTCCACCGGCATCAATTTCGGCACATTAATGGCACTCCTTTCGACCTGTCACGTTTCCGTATACATATATATATATATGTAAATTGCATGCATCTTATGTACTTACTTCAAGGCTGTTCGATTGCTCACGCACGAATTCTTTAAGTGGAGTGGCATTAAAAATAAGTGAACCATGGATGTCCATGAAGTGAACAGCCTACCAAAAGGGAAGACCATGGAGTCGTTTCTCTCGGCGTCGAAAATTGTCTTGGTAAATCGATGTTTTTAATATCCCGTCGTAGTGAGTAGAAAAAGCATGTTCCAATTCATTGTAAAGTTCTGTGTAACATATTTTGCGATCGCACATCTCACAGCTCGTAAAGGGGACATTTTTATGCTATGAAATTGCTAGTTTCGACTCTCGACAAGTTGCTTCATTCAATCCCAGTGATTATATTGTTGATAGAAATAAATTGTAATGCGTTAGAGCGGTTAGAGGAAAGTAAATAAATAAACGCGTTACGTATGATCTGTGGCCTATCGGATGTAAGACGTGTGTATTGCGCTTTGCTGGTGATTTAGACAGTGGCGCCATCTCTCGTTGAAGTACCAGATGTAAGAATAATTGCGCGAATATATAAATAAGATATATAAACGAACGTTCTTATTTTCTATCCTCCATGATGTTGCGCGCGTGCTATAAGGCAAAGAGTGGAGGAGAAATTCACAAACCTTCCAGCTAACGGTTGAGATCACGGTTATTATTCTAGTCAATCTTACCATACTGCAAAAGAATCCGCATTATTCTGGGGAACGGGACCTGCGATTTAGATTCCGCTGTATCCGCCTTGGTTCAGGGATTCTCCGACTATCTGGATGGAATCAAGAAGAACGAAATGGGTTTGGCGGTGGTTCCATTGATGAACATACCCGAGGCAGAATATCGCGTGAAAACGGAAGTCGTGTATTTCTTGAACCGTCATGAAATCTCCTCGAGTTTGCTAACGTTTCGGTGAGTTGTCCGTGCACGTAGCGATACATTTCTAACGCGAGAACGATGATTCGATTAATCGTAAGAACGCAAACGAGTCTCGCCCTCTGACTCTAGGGATCAGATAGACTTAAAAGCCCTGAAGGAGAACACCGATGTCAGTATGGAAGTTGTATTGGTCGATCATCACAGTCTCCCAGACGAAGACATTTTTCTAATGGACAACGTGGTCAAAGTTATCGATCATCGACCGCGAGACACGCGCTGGCCTTGGCCCGGTAGAGAGCTTCAGTTGGAAACCGTAGGCAGTTGCGCCACTCTAGTGGCGCGAAATTTGATTTGCAAACACCCGGAAGTAATAGACCCTGTCTTGTCCAGTTTGATACGAGGCAAGCCGTCGTCGCATACCTACGGGATTATTCTTGGGTCAGAGAAAGAACCGACATGCCAGACTTCCCTCTAATCTAATCGCTTTGTTAAGGAGAGGTCTTCCTTCGCTCAACTCTTTGTGGATGATAATGATAATTGCAAGAAGAAACATCGAAATTAAGTATGGTACCCAAGAGTTGTAAAATTTTGTATTTCGCAGAGAAAATTGTTTCTATGGAGGTTTCCAACAAAAATTGTACTTACCTTAGGCGTCTTATTATATAGGATAGTAATGCCTGGCGAAGAACAGTCTAAAAAACTATTAATAAATAGTAGCGAAGATTATTTGGCACAGTTGCGGAAGGGTGGAATGCTTGAAGGATAGGGGGCCTTCGGGCCCGAAACCGTTCCTACGGCCCAAGTCGGTTCTTTCTATAATCCGGGAATAATCGGACAATCTAAGGATTCTAAGAAAATATATTATCAAGCAAAGTCGCACCGTTCAAACGCATATTTTCCAAATGACATTCGATAGGTCCCATTCTGATCGACACCGGTAATTTCTCGACAAAAGTCGGCCGCGCTACTCCCACTGATATCGAAACCGTAGAAACTCTGGAGAAAATCGGCCACTTAAGTCCTGATAGGACCAAGCCGTTCAACGAGATCGTCAGCGCGAAGACCGACGTAAGCCAATTAACCCCCGATGATCTTCTGATCAAAGACTTGAAGGTGGTCGTTGGAGTGCCGATCGTCGGACTACCCATGCTGGTCAAGGTAAAGCCCAGCAAGGCATGTCTACTGTCTACCCCGCAGGATATGGAAACGCGCAACCTCTCGCTTCTAACTTCATTTTAGAATTTTCTCGAGTTGCAAACCAACATACTTGGAACCGTTCGAGATTTCGCCGAGTCTAGAAATACCACGATCGTCGTTTTGATCGGTATGAAGTTCGAATCGCAAAGCGTAGCCCGGGATGTCGGCGTCTTCTCGCTGACCGCCAGTCAGCAGTTGAAAGAAAAGGTTAGCGATCGATGAAATTGTCCACTCGTTTCCCTCGGGACTTAAAATTATTACTACATATACACGTGGAGGGTTCAGAAGCCTCAGAAGAGTTCGGTGTATCTCCAACTTTCCCTGAAAACGAGTTACTCAGTTCAAAAACCTCTTTACCCCTAAAACTTTCAGTTGATAAATCAATAAAGTCGCTACTTTCATACGTGAGCAATAAATGGCAGTACTTACATCCACCGCGGAATTATTACGCGAAATTATTCAGAGGACTTCAATGCTAATGGACTTACACTGATTGGCAACTGAGCCCTCCATATGTAGTCGGCGAGATCTGTTCACTGGACGCCATGATTGACAGATGGTAGAGGCGTTAATGCTGTCCACGGAGCCGTCTCTCGACTTGACCTTGACCAGAGAAATTCACGAGGAGGATGGAAGTTGCAGCTTAGCCTTGTACGCGCAGGGAAATTTGCGTGCCACGCGGAAACAGATACTCCCGATCATTCGGGATACACTGCTGTCAGATTGCTAACGCGAACGAATGGTTTTTATCGACGCAGCAAAGGTCTGCTTACGCTATAGTAAGGTAATATTGTAGCGTCGTTACAGGTGTCGTCACTGGTCGGCGGACATGCCGGGAGGGTGACCTTCCCCTGTGGCTCCTACTCTTGCTCTCTGTCCCCACCCTTCGTCCCACCGAGTTCCTATCAACGAGCCGGCTCGCCACGGGCACGGACGGCAACGGCGCGGAACAATATCGCGGTGGATGCTGGCTGAACCTCTGTACCATTGCGGAGAAGCTTCTCCAACAACCGTCTTGCTTTCGCTCTCGATTTCGTGCTTTCTTAAGAAATCAGTAAATACGCGTGTTTAACTATCGGAAAAGAAAAGAAAAATTAATTGAAACACCAACGATTTCTGTACGCTTTAATTCAACCGATTCGAACGATGGTGAGGTTTTCTCGGCTTCGGAAACTCTCTGTTTCCGCGATACGTGTCACGAATGGGAGACATTTCGATTAAAAGGTAAGAATTTTAAATTTCACGTCAAGTTTTATTGGAATTTGCGATATGGGGTGGGCATCATCTACTGTGTTAAACGTGCTTTCGCATAGAAACATTGGTTCAATATCCACATGTGTGCGAATGAAACTTACAGAAGTCATTTTAGAAATTTAATCGTGTCGCAGTCGGACATGCTGTTAAAAGTAATAACGTGAATCGTGATACATCTTTCAGCAAGAACACAACGAGTGTTGATTTAAGTGTAGCCCTTGCAATATTCAGGAGCTTCTTCAACGTGAAAAAAAAATTGAATTCTATTTCCTAGTTTACCATTTTGCTAAATATGTTATCTTCGAATTCGATGCAACGTATAAAAGGAGACCTAGACGTAGAAGAATTAGACGAGACCCTTTTTCTCAGCTGTCATCCATGAAAACGTCATTGCCAGCAGGGTCGGCGGAGCAAATTTTTCCCAAGTGTGGGGTTGGGAGGGAGTAGAAATTAAAAGATCAAATGTCAACGGCCTGAAAAACAGGAGTACTTAAATAAAAAATAAAATATGGTAAAATGTCTTCCAAACTCCCGAATATGAAATTCCACACACAGGAACATCTCAAGTGTGAAATACTCCCCACATTCCACACAACTCCGCCGGCCCTGATTGCTTGTTACATCTGTATCTAACTACTCAAGCCGATTCTTGAATTAGAATTAGACTTCAATAATAATCGACTTTTTATATACTTTGGTGTTTTTATTTCACGTCTTTCCTTCTTTCGTTATCCTAATTTCATTTCGTGCGAATCGTCTGTTGTGTTCGTGTCGTTTTGCAAAATAAAACGAAATTACAGGCGCACTGTAGCGAGTAAAAAAATAGTCTAAACTCGAAAGCAGTAGGCGATAATTGTTGGAAATTGATTCCCATTATCGTACTGACAAGGTACCTACTTGCAGCGTTTACGCGTAACCGCATCGGTTCATTGTTCTTTTCGAATTTTCAAGAATCAAGAGGTTGCTGATGTGCCATGCGTGTGTGCATAAGTTGGGTTAAGAGCTTAAGACGTATTGCATGCGTTTGAGCGGACCCGTTAGACGAAAGAAGCATTGAAAAAAGTTTGGCCATTGTATCGAGCGTTGCACCGTCCACGTCGCAAACGAAATAACCTGGTGGCTGTTGCGTATGAACGGGGATATCACGGGAGCTGACGGGCATCATAGTCGCTCTCTTCCTTCCTCCGGTTCGCTCGTATTGATCGTGCTTTACTTGTTGCACGCATAGCAGATCTCGGTCCCGTGCGCATTCTCTAACCCTCTTTGTCTTCATTTTCCATCAGCGAATCTAATTAACGTCCGACCCAACCGATCGATGGACGGGCCAGCTTCCACTCTTGACCACAAACAGTCGCCGATCAATTTTCCCAAGCGCCCACTTTTTATCCGATTGTGAGTATATTACTGATACTCCTTTTATCCCACTACAATGGATTTGTCGCCTCGCGGTAGTTCTCGCTACTCGTCGCATCTCTCGATCCCCTCCCTGTCCAACTATTTTGTCGTGCTTTCTCAAAGATCGAGAAAACTTACGCTGCTTTACCGTTGTTTGGTATTGATTCAACTGGATCTCTCAGCTAAGAGGATTGTCTCTTCGAGATGCATCTAACGCGATACGAGTATGTTTGGCGAGAAGGAGAAGAAGGGTAACGTCGCGTTCCAGAGAGCAGTGTTTATTTTCCTACGAGAGAACTGTAAGAAAGATCGCGAATCAAAGTGATCGTTAATGGATCGGATAGTTTTCGCAGTTTCAGATGTCCAAGAGATGATATCAAGCCATTCGATCTATCATGAACTGTAAACGAGTGAAGAGAAATGTCAGCACTGGATACGAAAATGTGCCGCATGCTAACGATCGTGTTGTTGGTGGTGCTCCTCGTCGGTGTGTCTCCATCCGTGGAGGATTCCACCAAGAACGTTTTCGGTAAGAGACGAAACTACGTTCGTGTGAAAGATGGATAGCAAAGGGAGGAAAAAGGGACTTCGAAGGTGTAGCTTGTAGTTGAATGAGATTTGCGAAAGATACTGAAAATGAGTTGAAACAAGTAATTGAAAAGCAATCGGTATTAAGTTCCATGGTTTTACTTACTACGATGCGCATTGTTTTAGGACAGTGCATTCTACCGCTGGGCATGGAGGAGGGAAGAATTCCGGATAACGCGATCACAGCTTCTTCCAGCTACGAGACTAAATCAGTGGGTCCTCAAAACGCGAGGTACGTTGTTCGAAGGATTTCGACACTAATAGAAAAGAAGATCGGGAGTCTTTGTTCAATGTTTCGCGAAAGATTCGATCGGAAAATAGATCGATAGGGAGACTACCTACGAAAGAACGATTCACGCGACGCACGCGGAACGAAACACGCACCTATAGTACACGTGTTCGTTGCTCACAGAATACGACAAGAAAAGAACGGTGGCGCCTGGTGTCCGAAGGCGCAGATTAGCAGCGCGATACGGGAATATCTGGAAATCGACCTAACGAGAAACCATTTGATCTCGTGGACCGAAACTCAAGGGCGGTTTGGCAATGGTCAAGGTCAAGAGTACGCAGAAGCCTTTTTCCTGGAATACTGGCGTGACACCAAGTGGCATCAGTACAGAAATTTAAAGGGTGACAGAGTTCGTGTCGTCGGTAAAGAGATCAGGAGTCGTCCGCATTGCTTCGAAATGATCGCTGTCATAGTTGCGCGACGTTGTCGAAACATTCTTATGGGAAACGTTTGCGGTTGTATCAGATAGTTGGAAAAGCCATAGAGTCTAGGCTCTCGGGAGCAAAGCGGGACGCCTCCGTTGAACACTGGTCGGAGAAACAATACGAGACGATACTCGCGAACCCTGGCGACGTTGATCGAAACTTGCCCGTTTCAGGTGCTGCGAGGAAACAGTAACACCTATTTGGTGGAGAAGCAGAAGCTGGACTTGCCGTTCGTCGCGAGCAGAGTGCGATTCGTCCCTTACAGCCAACACCCTCGGACAGTTTGCATGCGAGTGGAAATATACGGATGCATCTGGGAGCGTAAGTACGATTGTGCGGAGAGTTGATGGCGGATTGAGACTCGATCGATAAAGTGGGTTCTCTGCAGAGTACGTTGTGAGATACACCGCTCCCAAAGGGTCGACCCTTGGTCCTAGAGGAAGCAATGTCGAGGACTCGTCGTACGACGGTATCGAGCTGGACAACCTCCTCTTCAACGGCCTGGGGCAGTTGACGGATGGAGTTCTAGCCGAGATTTCTGAAATTCGGGCGTCTTCAACGAACAGCACCAACTGGGTAGGCTGGACCCGGTTGGATCACGATACCGTCCAACTGACGTTTCAGTTTCAAGAGCTGCGGGAATTCCACAATTGCTCCATCCACGTGGCTCGTTTACCCGAACTAGGAATCGAGGTTCGCCCCTTAATTCTCAAACTCTTTAAATCAATCGTTTCACCAACACGAGCTTGTTTTAATCGTAACCGATCTACATTCGCAGACATTCTCATCGTTGCGTATTTGGTTTTCCAACGACGGGGAGGATTACCGGCCCGTTCCGGATGTATCGGAATCGCCGATCGATGGCGATAGTACCACCACTAGCGGCGCTGCGTTCTCGTGGATCAAGTTGCACTCGAGAATCGGGAGATTCGTGAAGCTGGAATTGAGCTTGGGCGGGAAATGGCTGCTCCTCAGCGAGATCACTTTTTACACGGGTAAGAGTTGAATCGAGAGATGGCTAAAGAATAGGCGAACTCTAATCGATACCGTTCAAATCGGCAGTCGCAGGTGGGAGAAATCAGTCGATCGATTCCTACGTGTCGGATAATCGATTGTTTCGAGTGGAACGAAATGAAAGCGAGCCATGGCCAAAGTTGACCAGGTACGAGGTGGCTGGGTCGAGTTTCAATGAGACGGAGATTTACGAGATACGCGACGACGATTTGACACCGGACGCCTTTCCCGTCGGCACATCGCAGACTTACGTCGGTCTTGTCAGTGGCCTCTTGACGGTGGCTCTTCTCTTCTTCTCCTGCACAGCTTTCTTGATCAAGCAAAGAGGCCGCAATAAAGTGGCTCTATTGCAGAAGCACACGGCCCTTCTCTGCGACTCATCCGCTCCGGGCATCACGATCACTCCGAAAGACGTTAAGCTACCGAATTCCATTGTCAACGGATTGTCGCTCGGTCGCAAGCCAGTTACCATTGTTGGCTCCGCTACCATAGCAACCACCGTCACCGCCCCGGTCGCACGAAAGCTGCCCGATCACCCAGAGCGAACTCGAGCAAACTCGCGACTCAATGTTGATTCTGACCATTGCCCTTCCGTCGTCTATGAAACCAGTGACAAGCTGTTCTCCGAAGAAAATTTCGTTTTCGCGCAAGCAAACGAGTCCACTCTCGTAAGAGAGTCGCATACCGGTGAGTATGATATACCAAATTAAGTAGATATATACAATGTATATTCGCCATACAGCTGTTCGAATACTCGAATATTCGAGTAGCTTGAAATTCGGACCGAGCCGAACCGAGTACTCGAAGAGAGAAAAAAAGAAACTCGACTAGTCGATTCTCTTCGAGCCGCTCGAAAAAAATCGAGTACTCAATTCTTTGGAGTCGCTCGGTTCTTCGAGCCGAGGCAGACTTGGCTCGTTTTTTCAAGTACTCGAACAGCTCATTATACATACCTAGGGTATACAGGGTGTGCAAAAAGTGATGGACACCGCTTATAAGGGTGAATCTACACCTCTGGATCGCAACAATTTTTTGCGGCACATGGTTTCTTCTGAACTATTTTTCTTTTTCATGGAGCAGAGCACATTGATGTAAAAAAAACTTAATTTTCAAAGGTATAAACAATTTTCAGGTAGGTTTTTTTTACAAATGTCCACCGATCCAGAGGTGTTGATTCATCCCCGAATGCGGTGTCCATCACTTTTTATACTCCCTGTACATGTTTGAACAATACAATATGAGTACATGTATTTCTTCGCATCTGAAGAAACTCGTCCAATCTAACGTGTTCTTCTGTACCCCATCGGACCGACGTTCTTTATCCGATGACGAATGTTGTAGACTTTAGATGCAGGACAAACTTTCCAAAAGCCAAGTCCACGGAATTTACGATGCCAATCGTGACACACTCGTCGAACAAGCCACATCACTTTCAATCGGGGAAGATGAATCAAAAAGTACACGATGGATATTACGCAGCGACCGATATTTTGACGGTGAGACGAATCACGTAGTACTTACATATGAGTGCTTATGAAAAAGATTGCGTTGTAAGCAGAGTTTGGCAGTATTAGAATAAAAATTTGTCCGAATAATCTTTGAATACAAATTTCGAATAAAATGAAGTTATTCTCGAATAACGAATAAATTTTTATTTAAATAAATTTTTATTCCGAATAAAATTTTATTTAAATAAATTTTATTTAAATAAATTTTTATTCCGAATAAAATTTTATTCGATGCAGCAAATAAGTGTTTCGCATGCCACGCACCAGCGCAACATTATTCGCGTATTAAAAAATTTATTCGACTACAAAATTATTTGTTATTCTCGAATAACTTCGTTTTATTCGCACTTCTTATTTGAGATCATTCGAATAAAACTTTATTCGAATAATGCCCAACTCTGGTTGGAAGAGGGTGTATGCACCAAAGATAAAAGGATGGTGGGAGAGAGAGAGAGAGAGAGAGAGAGAAGTAAAGAGAATTGCAAACGTTTTTAGATAAAGGGGCGAGAGGCGGTACCGAGTTCGAGTCCATTCACGCCGCTGCAAATTCGCGAGAAAGCTGTTCGTTTACCGCGCACTCTCGATTTGAACGAAGCTCAGCGTATTTCCAGGCACAGATTGAGGATTTTGGATAAACTTGGCGAAGGGAATTTCGGCTTGGTAAGAACGAATCGTGCACGCTTTCCGAATCGATCAGGAGATCGGTGACAAATGGATTAATCGCGATAAAATCGACTCGAACTTGGACAGGTTCATTTGTGCGAGGCAAAGGGAATTACGAATCCCGAAGTAGGATCTATCCAAAACCGACAGACCGTGATCGTTAGATCTCTCTGGAGAGGTGTCGTAGACTCTTTGAGGTACGTCAGTCGATTTTATTGTTTTATTACCGTATACAATGACCATCTAATCTCCACAGGCTAGACTTCACCAAAGACATGCGCGTTCTAGCGACGCTTCGGGATTCGAACGTGGCAAGGGTGATCGCGTTGGTGGAAGAAGAACCGTTTGCAGCTGTCTTCGAGTACGGCCAGCTCGGCGATCTACCTACATTCATCGAAAGCTGTCAACAGCCTGATAACGAACATATACTCGGGTAAAATTTTAAGCAACCCTATCATTTCCTCGGTCCGCGCTCCCCGTGTCTAAAATTTCGTACCTGTCCCCAGTTACGGGAATCAATTGCGCTTCGTCCGGCAAATCGCGTCAGGCATGAAGTATCTCGAGTCCTTGAATATCCCGCACTGCGATTTGGCGGCCAGGTAAGACTGCCATGGAATGTCTAATGAACGTTTCTTTCATTTTTCTACATGCGATGAATTTGATTTCAGAAACTGCATCGTTGGTAAAAATCTGACGATAAAGGTGTCCGATCATGCTATATATTGTACCAAATACGATCATCATTATTACGTCGACGGAAGCAACGCGAAAATTCCACTTCGTTGGATGGCGTGGGAAGCGGTTTTGTTGGTAAGCCTTAGCCTTAGTTCTCCTTGCATGTAAGTTAAGTATGGGGATCTATAGGGACATATGTAAAATACATACGTTGGTCGTTCACTTCTAACTCGACCAACTCTTTTCCCATTTCCCTCGACAGAATGAGCGTAGCTGCAGAGCGGACGTATGGTCGTTCGCCGTTACGGCGTGGGAAATCTTCACAAACTGCAAGGAAACGCCGTATCTGGATTTAACGGCGGAGCAGGTTCTGGAGAATTGTGGTCGCTGGTACGAGAGCGAGTCAGGTGCCGGTAACAGAACGGGTGATGGTGTCAACGACGAAAGAAATCAGCCTCGAGTTCTTTCGCGGCCGAACCGCTGCTCGGACGATCTCTATCGCGTGATGAACAAGTGCTGGAGCAAAAAAGTCGTGGATCGACCTACCTTCGAGGAAATCTACCTCTATCTCGAGAGATTAGCCCTCGATTGAGAATACGTTCGAGTAGCGCGGACCAAATTGGTTACAATCAATCAGCCAAGAAGCATCTTGTACGTAAATTTATCTTTTTTACGCTTCTCCGCGAACTTTCCCCCCCTCACCGTCCCTCCTCTTTCACGCGGAGAGGAATTATATTTCATGAATTATCATTCAGGATGCTCTGGCCATTAACTCGTAATGCTCAACTAGGTTTAATCGAATCGATCTTTACGCATATAAGATTATATTACATCTACGTATATACATATATTTTCTTTCGAGACACACATAACACACGAACACGCGCACGCCTTGAAACATAGGTTTATCATCAACGTGAAGTTTTTATAAGAGGCAGTATTCTCGTCTTCCGGTCTCTAATCTTACGATTCGTGCGAACGGAACAACTTATTCAAGTGTTGGCAAGATGACGGTGCTCGTCGATCAGGTTCACTGAAGACACCGCGACTGTCTTTTTCACGTTTCGAGGCGAGCGTTCTACGCGAAAAAAAAAGAACGAACATCACGATTTCATCGATTTAAGTATTCCATTCGTTGAATCACTTTTTCGTGGTGGATAGCGCTGTCCCTCGTTATACGTGCTCTATGTACGGTGGTATCATGTAAGTAATCTAAATAGGATATATGTATGCAGAGATCGGCAAAATCTTTATCTAAATAAAAATTTTAAATAATGAATAAAAGATAAAAAAAATTTAATCGTTATTCGAGGCTCCAATAATTGAAGTTATCTATTATCGAATAAAGTTCGTTTATCTTTTATTTATTAATTGAAACTTTTATTTAGATAAAGATTTTGCACATCTCTGCATGTGTGTATGTATATCCATTTTAGGATAATGCGGCGGAAACGCGCGAGTCCTAGTACATTATTCTCGATTTCGTGAGCGAATCGAGGTTTCCTATTACATACATAGTGTCACGACTGATCGATTATTCTTTGAGCGAGAATAAACGATTTCGCGATCTATTTCCCTGCGAGGCGGTAAACTGTAGGGAACAATCGTTCGGACATTACTGTGTACGATTGGTTATGCGGTAATTTCAGAATCGAGCGGTACATTCTACAAATTGGTGCGCATTACTACAAACGAAACAAGACAATCAATCTCGCAAACGTTGTTTCATAAACCGCGTGACGTGTATCTCAAATGATATATATAATTATGGAACGTTCGATCGCGCAAGTTCAAGTCTAGTACATAGAAATGGCTAGAAAATATTGCTCCAACTACTGTAAGTGCACTGAGCGGCCCAACTTCGTCCTAGACCATATTCATGAAATATCGCAAAAGTGTTTAATCGTGTAAACTTGAGCCACTCTCCTTCGTGCATTCGTCGGGTTAGTTGCAGCGATATTTTTCAATCGAGTGTACTCGCTCTCGCGAAAGCTCCGACTTGTACATACATGCTAGGTCTTGACTCGCAAACTTTTATGCTTGCGCGCGAATCGACGGCTAGTCGTGTATCATTGTGTCGCGTCGATGTCGCGCGTTCGATTCCATCGAACAACTTTTCTCCATTTACGGTCATAGTTAATCTAAATTTGTCATACGAATCGCATACGTATCCCATTAAAAATTATATTCTTCATATCTTCAACGTTACGGCGAATAAACATTGTTATAAGACGTAGGAAGTTGCTAACTGTCTGTGCGAAGGTGTGGATACCGGGGATCGAGCGATCGGTTGGAGCGATTCCTAGCGCACCTATTCCTCTTCTGGCTTAATCGTCTGCACCTACACGCACCAACGGAACGATGTTGATCTCTCGGTGAAAGTCGGCGAGAGTTTGTTCCCAACGTTCCTCAAAGTATATTCCCAGTATGAACTTCGCACTGATTCCCGTTTTGATGGCCCACGGGAGATGGTGCTCGAGGTATAGCTTCCTTTGCCTGAAATCCCAGCTGCGGTATAGTCTGATCGGGGAAGGTGCTCTGTTCCGTTTACCTTGGACGCAATCGATACGCTCCGAATATCGCCCCGCTCAAGCACATTGGGAACCGTAATTGCAACGCTTCTATCCACTTGACGGAGACCTCGCCGAGCATCGTGGTTGGCATTAAAAGTACTGCGTGATAAATGTCATGGGTTTCTCGGTATCGTTGCATTACGTACGCCAGCTCGGTGTCTTGAACGAACCTGACCGGAGTTCTAGAATCGGGGGATACATTCTGGAAAAAAGGAACATCTGCATCGAGTGGACGCCTCCGGTACTTACTTACAAGGGAAAATCCCCGAACACGGAAATTCAAAAAAATTCTGGAACTTTGCAAATATGTAGGGGATTTCCTTCTGATTACAACGCAATTTTTGTTTGCTGGCTAAATTCACACGAAGGCATGGGCCCCCGGAGGGGGTGCAAAAGGGGTCGTTGCCCCTCCCCCGACTTTTTAGAAAAAATCGCTTATTTTCCAAAACTGATCTTTATTAGGTTTATACTAAAAAAGGGAATAGTTTTAAAATTTTAATTAAATTGGCACTATAGAATGGGTCAAAAAAGCAAGAGGGGTATATTTTTTTACCATCATCCCAAACTTGCGCTCCGCTCCCTGGAAAAAGTCCCCACACGCGCTTGCTCGACAGGGGTGAAATTAACCCCCGGAAATTCGGCTATTTTTCGATTTTGTGTTATAACTCGCAAACTGCAGAAGATCGGAAAAAGTTCCAAGAAGTTACTTCTTTTAATTAGGTAAAAAAATTATTTTACCGTTCACGAGTTATAACACAAAATCGGAAAATAACCGGATTTTCAGGGGTTATTTCCATCCCCTTAGAGTGAATTTTGGCAGCAAACAAAAATTGCGTTGCAATCACGAGGAAATATCCTACATATTCACAAAGTTTCAGAATTTTTTGAATTTCCGGCATCGAGATCTTCCCTTGCTAGAAACCCAATCAACGATACATGGATGGACGCGATGCAGTGACGAGTCTACTACAGTAAATTGGTAAGAAATTTTCACCTATGTATGCGTACCTAGCACCGGTGGACATTAACGGTACGGTATTAGCTGGAACTGGTGTGCCAATCCAATCGTAAGTAATTAAGTATGTACGTACACTATAATAATACAGTCTGGGCCTAAAATGGGCGCGAGAATAGGGTGGAGTGGGAGACAAAGCAAAAGAGCATCGAGCAGCTTACATTGATGTCCAAAAATTCTCGGTACGTCCTGCCGACGGTCCCTTTAGGCAAGCGCTTCAGTGCCTCAAGGTCGACCGTTGAGGAGGATACGCGTGGCTTTTCGGCGAGGATCCGGCGTCCCTCGGCGGTAGCGAGCATTTGCCGGTGGCAGTAGGAAAGAGCTTCGGCGCCAGTCGTTTCTCCCAAGCATGCAATCATGTCGCCGCGAAAAGGATTGGCGAGGGATATCGCGGCCGCTCCCGCGGTCAAGATCGCGTGTTGCAACCGCGACAGAGGAACGCGGTGTACCGCGTAATCCTCCGCGAACGATGAAACATGGCTGGAAAAGCTTCGAACCGAGCCGCCTGAAACCGATCCAGGAGAATAACGATCGATCGCTCCCTTCCTCCATAAATAGAATTTATTTTGATAAAACATTTATGTACACATTACGGCGCATCGGCCCGGCGGCATTGCACCTTCGAGGAAAATGTGTGCATACGTATGTACAAATTACACTTTACGTCGTGAACATGGCGGTATCGCGTTTACCGGCTGTCCAATCGCGTACACTATGGCACACCGCATTCTGTCCTCTATTGATGCTTTCACTTTGGTATGACACTCGTTGGGTTTGTTCGCTACGCTGCTCGACGCGTTACGCCTTCCCCCCTTTCGTTCCCGTCGATTTCGATTCGCCAGCCATTTCGAGCGAGAATAGCGCGAGATTTGAATTAGAGGCAAATAGAGAGAAACAGTATAAAGTGTAAATCGACCATAGGAAACTAGAGTTGTATAATTGAGAGAGAACCACGGGCGGGATAAGGCGTAAGCGCCAAGCGTTAAGTAGATATCGTTAGAGCGTTATGGAAACGCGACGATCATTACAGAGCTTGGACTTTGGCTACTTGGTCCTGTGGGAGCAGAGAGTACTTGAGATCGACGGCGGCCTCTTTTCGGCGGAATGTCACCCACGTGTACACCAAACTACCGACTACGCTTAAATTCAGTCCTACGAAATTGAGCAACGTGAATATATAATCCCCGCCGATAATCATTCCGAGGTACGTGACGCATATGTTTTTCAAGCAGCCGATTATAGTAGTTGTCAGCGCAGAGTTATGAAGGGTGCAGAGTATCATGCTGTAGGAGAGCACGAAGCCCATCACGCACGAAAGCCCGAACTGTAGAACGAAGAAAACGTTGTTCCAATACGGAAATTCGAGGACGGAGCGCGCGTCTCCCATCCAGCAGGCGATCGTGATCGCCGGTATGACCATAAATAACGAATTATAGTACATCAATCCGTATGTTCCCAACTCCTTCGAGTCCAGCTTCTTTTTCATGTAGACGCCGTTGGCGGCAGTGAAGAAATCGTTTAACAGGATAAAGAGGTAGCCCTCCAAATTGAAAGCGAGGTCGTTTAATGCCGCCACCACTGCCCCGATAATCATCGTATAGACGCTCAACTGAACGGAGACGCGCGCCTTCGTTCCGAGGATATAATACTCGGCGATCATCGTCATTAGGATACTGAATCGCCGGAGCGCCGTGAACATCGGGAGGCTGAGCTGCTTGGTTCCGCCTAATCCAAAGATCATATTACCGATGAAAATGATCGGTAACGGCCATATCTTCCGAAACGTTGAAGCTTCTAGGTTAGGAAATTCGATATAGCGTAGTTTCTTTGCGGCGAACAGCAGTATGATGGTTGACAGCATCTGTCCTACGCCGAGTAATTGGAACGACGGAAATTCGAACGCCGTCAACACCGTCTTATTTACAACCGTGATCATAAACGACGATGACCCGTAAAACACGGCGGAACTGACCCGCGCGAATATCACATTTTGCTCATTCAACGTCATACCGATTAATCTGCGATCTCTTTTCGCTCCCGACTCGTAAGTATTCCGTAACTCTTTTCCCTTCCGATTACGCTGATTACTCTTATTAGAAAAAAGCCAATGTCAAGTGCAGTTGAACGTACACGGGTATAACCTTATCATCCTTTCTTCTATTTCCTCCGCTCCGTTCAGTCCTGTTCTCTTTTCTTCGTTCCGTAGGCAGTTGAAGGTGATTCTCGATCAACATAGGCTTCACTCACGCTTAAAGACCGTGTAAAATGTATGTAACGTGGCCTATGACTTTTCCCTGTTGTGTAGTCGATACCGTAGACACCTTGGCACCTCTCGTAAATCAGGGATCACTAATTAAACCAATCTCCACAAATCTCTCCTCTACGGATACGCTCGACTCGTGCAACCTCGTGTGCTCGAGTTGCGTTGCCCACGCAAGCAATCCGCGCGCGCATACACTTCAGTCTTGACCGCCTCCTTTAGTGTCCTTTACCCCGTCTGCCCTTTTATCAGTTCCCTATGCCGATAGTTCGTGATTCTCACTACCGTAGTAATGGTTTCTCGTAGATTGCACATCAATTTACTATCCATTGCATCTAGGTATGGAAACCCGAGTAAAAAATATTGCTCCTATCACGCACTATCACGACCTCGACTATTGCGCGCGCGGCAGAGAGTGGGCAGAGTGGGAGTGGAGTTGCGTGGGAAATGGCCCAACTTCACACCGCTGTCGTTTGCTTCGCGAACATTTCTACAATATTTCGTGAATATGCTGGGAGGCAAGAGCCTATAGCGTGGCTTTGCCCCATCGAGTTGTGCGTTCATTCGTGTAGAAAATTAAACTCCCTTTGAAAAGGCAGATTTAACTGCTCGAATACAAAACGCTTTCATGCGAACACGGATCTTCGGCCGGATATCGATGCGTTTATGATTCTCTTTCTTTACGCGATTTTTCTCACTTTCTCTCATCGGCCGCACCGTCCAGTGCCGTCGTGCCTCCAATCACCTCTAATTACGTACTGAGGGGGATTTCAACGCAAAGTGCGCGAACTCGGACTCCGATGGTCTAGTGAAATCGTTTGAAGTTTCAGCGCTATGCGCGTTCCCTCGGGCTTATCTTACGTAACGGTGGACAAAATTTGGAAATACGAAAATTCATCAAGATGTAAGTTGAACATTTCGTTTCAAAGAAACTCTGAACATTCGAAACCTCTTTTGTTGGTTAGACGAAATTCTAATCGAAGACAACGGGTAAATAACTCTTATGTTACTTTCAGGATGGGAAAAACGAAGCATTAGCTGTTAATACGGCTTTATTTTTATCATGGTATTTGTTTTCTGCTCGACCAGAATCTCTCGGAACATATCATGTCTACTTCCAACGTTGAAACCTTTCATCACGTCCGTGAGTACAGCAGCACTTTCTCGCACGCCTTCCGCCGAATAATTAGGATTTTTAAAGTCTCCTTGAATTCCCATTTGTTACAGTATTCCACGCAGGCCGCGTCAAGCGTAAAAAAATTACCCTCCTCGCAGAAACACCGCCGCTCGGCGGTCGCGAAGGATTTACAGGCTCCAGCGATTTCGCCAAACGTAACAGCTTCCAATGATCACCGGAGTATCATTGCTTATAAAGACACGGAGTGTACCACCAAAAGGGGGGCTCGGTTAACCGACGAGCCAGAATGGAGGTACATGCGAGTGGAGACTGGTAAACTGAGAAAATATTGCCTCATGCTGTCCAAAATAAGATTGACGTGTAAGCAAATCTGGCATCTTTAATCCTATGTGTCCAGACCCGAGGGACTAAGAATCATGGTGAATTGCAGCGTTGGTAGTCGTAACGACCATGGCTGGATACTCGCTAGCCCCTGGGCCCTTTGACATTTCTACGTTTGTTGCATGCTCTGTCGGAACTGGGTTAGTTTCGGCGACGGCGAATGCCGTCAATCAATTCTTCGAAGTTCCCTTCGACGCACAGATGTCGAGAACGAAGAACAGGTTACTGGTCAGGGGTCATTTGACGTATGTATTCATCGACAGTATACTTTCGATCCTAGAAAGTTGAGTGTGTATGGTTACGGCTAAAGAGCATTTCCCTGGTTAGGCCAGCACACGCTGTAATTTTTGCAGCGGTATCTGGCGTCAGCGGCCTATCATTGCTCTACGGCGAAGTCAATGGGCTGACGGCTGCCTTGGGTGCGGCTAATCTAGTGCTTTACACTCTTATTTATACTCCCATGAAACGTGTTAGTATTCTGAACACATGGGTCGGCTCTATCGGTACGTATATCATTGGTTTTCCATCGGTCGGTACACAGAAGTGTTTAAGGAAAATAACGAATAGCGACCTTTATTCAGTTGGCGCTATACCGCCGTTAATGGGCTGGGCGGCTTGCACCGGCGACGTGATGTCTCCTGGTGCTTGGATCATGTCTGGCTTGCTGTACACGTGGCAGTTTCCTCACTTTAACGCTCTGTCGTGGAACTTGAGACCGGATTACTCGCGCGCTGGATACAGAATGATGGCGGTCACGGATCCGAATTTATGTCGCAAAACAGCGTTACGTTACACTGCTGCGTTAATGGGGCTTTGCTATTTAGCACCTGCTTTGGACGTGACGAACTGGTGGTTCGCTGTAATGTCGACACCGCTGAATGCGTACTTTCTCTACCTCGGTACGTTGTGAAAAGGAGAAAGAAGAATTGGCGGACGCCTGTCTCTAGACTGGGACGATCGATTAATCTCGTCAGAGTAGACTAACGTCTGTATTCTGTTTTCCAGCCTGGAAGTTTCATCAACACTCGGATAGTGGAAGTTCGCGGAAACTCTTTCGCTTCTCATTAATTCATCTACCTGCACTCATGATTCTTATGCTCGTGAATAAGAAGTACTGGTTTAATGAGAAGAAACAGAAGAACACGGTGATCCGTGAAGAAGAACGAAGCGGCGTATACACGATTCTACCGAAGTTAATCGCAACGACGTCCTCGACCGCGTAGCGTGTGTAGCTTCACGCTACGCGGGAATACAAGTCCGTAACACGCTTACCGACAAAGTATTTTGTACAATAGAATGACGTGTAAATAATGTGACAGTTGTCGCGATTGTTATATTCGGAAACGATATAATTACAAGACAATTATTTACAATTAATTGAGTTTTTGTACCGCCACTAAAAGTGTCGTGGAGTTCGATACACCATGCAGAAAGAGAAAGTTAAACAGCGGGGACGACATTTATAACGGGTGTGGTAGACATCGATTTTGATGAGCTTTGGCACGATGGATCTATGTCGAAAAGAAGTAAATAGGTGTCCTAGCATTTAAGCCAATAAGCCTTAATAATAGAAAAATTGACATGTAAATTATTAAACATTTCAGTGGCCGCGGGGTTTTAGTGGGTAAAAATCCCACACTACCTTGACGCCCCGGGAGGTTCCTTTCTGGAGCCGCCAGGGTGTCTTGAAGATTTCTCCGTTAAAAAAATTATAAAATATAATTTATAATTTTTTTTAACGTGGGGAAATCTTATTTACTTATTTTCGACATAGATCCATCGTGCCAAGGCTCATCAAAATCAATGTCTGTCACACCCTGTCCTCCCCTTGTTAGTAGAAATGCGGTGATTTTCTATGTCACACGCAGACTACACAGTACATAATAGTACTATTATTGCATAGAAAGAAGGCCTCTGGCAGGCGGTGTCGTCCGCCGCTATCTCCGTCTACACCCGTCTGTGATCTTCCCGAGCCCCCTACCTCTAAATTTTTGGCAACACACGCTGCATAGTAGTAAGCAGATGTGACCACTTCCACCAAAAACCAATCGTCACAGCGACGAACTGCATCGCCTGCCAAAAGCTTTCTTTCTATGCAGTAATAGTAATATGTATTGTGTGTTCGATACGACGATGACAACCATCTAAACAAAGTAGTCGTAACCGTGTACAAGTGTATGTTCGGATGTTTATTGAAAATTTCTTTGATACTTAAAGAACATGGTACAGTGTCATATCATACAGTATCGTCGATAGTTTGTCGCTTCGCGGCGAATTCTATCGCCATTTGTCTCCTTGTTTTAGTCAAATTTCTGTGCCCGACGCAATCTAAATTTTCCGTGAAACATTTGTTTCTACAGCACTGTCGGCACAATTTGTGAATGCATTTCAAACCCTGCGAACAAACGTGCGATAACCGAATTATAGATTTTCGCTCGACTGACGAGAACTGGAAAAGAAATAGTAGAAATGATATTTGCAAACCACTGGATTCGGACAGTCGTGGCACAAATCGGATCCCCTTTTCACGGGAACTCCTGGCCTGTTGGGACGGCGCGCTATTCGTTGCAGCTTCTTCAACCGCTTCCGCGATATCTCGTTTCCTTCTTCGTCCAAGAATTTCCTCTTCAGAGTTTCGTCACTCTGCGAAACACAGCCTGTGAAAATCAGCTTAGAAGTATGAAGACGTAATATAGGAAACTAACCGTATTGAGTTTGTCCGTTTCCCGCTTTTGAGTGCGTTCTTCCGGTGGATTACGTACGTAGGGTTGACAGAGCCATGGTGGCAGCTTCAAGTTATAGTCTGGAAACGAAAACGTCAATGTTGGTAAAATATAGCGGAATAACTAGCGAAGATAAAGGTGGTGAATGAAGCGGGGATATAAAAAAGGAAAAATGAAGGGACAAGAGAGGACGAAAGGTAGCGTTTGTCGATCCATCGAATCGGTGAACAGTAGGCATAACAGCGCGATGTATACAGACCGCTTGTCTCTTCCTGCCACGACTGGCGTCCTTCGTGGTAAGGTAGATACCGATCCCGCAGCGCGCATACGACGCTTTTGAAAGAGTCCATGGTAGAATTCCTGGCCAAATTTTCCCTCTCTTCTTTATTCTCTGCTAAACAAAGTCTACTCTCTAGTTAAAAGAACGCTGAACGCATAATGGAGATGGTAAGTTAGGATAGCGTTCATAGAGTCGCAGCGATTAGCAGAGGGGTTGGTAGCAGTACATACATATGTTGGAATAACTTGAAGAGATGGCCACGGATGTAAGAAGCTGGCGCTGGATAACATTCCACCAAATTTAAATACTCGAGCGCCGGCTCCCAGCTGGCTGGATAGCAGCCCTCGAATATGTATGGATTATAGAGATTCCCTTCCGCCGACATTACACCGTGCACTCCAGTCTCCTCTATACACCTCTCCAGATCCTGCAGGCACTGTACGTTGCCGTTCGCAAACACTGGGATCGCGACGGCCTGTCTAACGTGCGCGCGAATGTTGCAAGTAAACAGGAATCGTTTAGAAGAGAAAATTGAGGGAGAAGACTTGTACCTTACGGCTTTGATGTGGTCCCAGGATGCCACACCGGTGAGTGGACCTTTCTGCTCGCGAGTTCGTCCGTGGACAGTGAGCAGCCGGGCCCCGGCACTCTCGAGCATTCGAGCATATTCCACTGTTTTATTAATCTCTGTGAACACTCGTAGCTTACACGTCACGGGTACACGGAGTCCCTTGCTCAACGTGCTTACTACATTTTACAGGAGGGGAAGAATATACGAATGAGAAGAAACGTCGCCAGCTTAGCGGAGATGGGTAATTCGTCTAGCGTACGTACCGATTCGTCGCAGCAAATCCCAGTCGTCCTGAAGGAAGGCACCGTAACGGCCTCGTTTCGCGATGGCTTGGGGACAACCTATATTTATGTCCACCGCGTCGCAGTACGGCTCTGCCAAAAGTGCTGCTTCTAGTAACGTCTTTGGATCGTTGCCGCAAAACTGTGAGAGAAAATCGTTATTACAAAGTTATCGTATGATGGAAGAGATAAGACACTGGAGACTAACAAGTGGATAACGTGGTAACGAGGATGTGGCCTACAGCTTTTTACCTGAATTATCAACGGTCGATCTTCGGCGGTACTAGCGAGAGCCTCTTGGCGATACTTGGGGTCTCTACAAAAGACCGAGGAGTGAAGCATCGGCGTGTAACAAAGCTGGGCACCGTGGCGACGGCTGAGTAGCCTCCAGGCTAACTCGCTCGCGTCGACCATCGGCGCGACTACATATCGCGGAGAAGCCAATACACTCTCCCAGACGTTCGTCTTTCCTGAGGCGGTGGTGGCGTCGGTAGACTCGGTTTGGTCGAATGGTTGCGCTGAAAGCGACGTCATCTGCAGGGAAATTGGCGACGGTGAGTGCACAGGCACTAGGCACGCGCGATCAACCCCGGAAAACGCTAACGGCTCCTTCGACAACCGAGCGGTAGTCATTAATGTGTAATGTATTACAAGCGCACACCGAAACTTACCATAGAAGCCAGGTCTACTCGAGCAACGCTATTTCTGGTCGGGCGGATAACAACGCTTGCGAATACAAGTTACAGAATTCATTAAAAATCAAGTTATAGGCTGCGCTGAAGAGCCGGAGGAGAAAACGCGAAGAAACAGCAGCTGATTGACGCGAGTAGAATCACATTCCCGGCGGAGGGGATGAAACGAACCGATCCCGCCTGGGGGAGGAGGAATGCGCGGGGCAGGGAGAGCGAAGAGAAATAGGGGACCTCGGTGATCGTGGCGATGCTGGCTTTGAGAGTTCCGACTCCAAGATAGGAGAGAGCTGTACAGATTGTGTTAGGCGCGAGCTGGTTTTCAGCGTCGGTCTCTTTCGGAAGGACGATGTACGTCGGGGACGGGCGTGGCTCGCGGATCTCTTGGTCGGTGACGATCCTATCATTCTTCGCGACTGATACGGTATCCGACCGCAGTGCCGGTCGATTGGTCTAGGTCCGATTAACGAGTGCAGCGGGGCAAGTTTGGCAGCCGGTCGCGAAGGTATGGAAACCGCGGTGCTTTCGGTCGCTCCCAGAGTCAAGGCGGAAATGGACTCAGTGACGTCGTCGGCGACGATGACCGAGTCTTGGACATCCATCTTGATTTTCATCCGCGTCGAATCGACGCTAGGGACAACTTTATTCCTCGGCGGGCGAGCTACGTTCGGGTTGGACGAGCGACGTCTACCGTTCCTCCGTAGATACGTTCGAAGAAACTTTCCTATCCTTTCCACGGTTTCGCAGGAATTGGTCGGCGCGTGCACCGAATCGAGCGAGTCGTTGCCACTCGACCGTTTCTTTGGCCCGTCCGTTCTGCTGGTGGAACGACAGCGCCCGGCTATCGAGTTGGCCGCGGCGAAGCAGCAGGAAACTGGCGAAGGGGTCGAGGAGCCAAGTCCACTGTTCGAGTCCTGGCACGCACTCGTAGACTGCTGGCGATCCGACGGTATATGCGACGAGTAGGAAGCTATCCAAGTCTCATTCTTGTTACCGCAGGATTCAAGCTCGTACGAGAAACAAAGCCGAAAGTTCTTCCTTTCGTTGTCCCGGCCGCAGAGCCTAGTCTCGGTGGCAGCTCTATGCGATCCCGTTTCTGCGCTGTTGACACCGCCGTCGCTGGTGTTGTGACACCAGTCCACCCTGGTTTCGAGGGAGGTAGAAGCTCGACGGTCGGACGTGCTTCCGCGAATACCGTGCTGTACCATCGACTCGTGGAGAATATTAACGCCGCGGCCGCTTGCCGCCGTCCTTGTATTCTTTGTACTGTCCGCGGCGATATTGTCAGTGGTATTGGCAGTGGTAGTGGTAGTAGTGGCGGTTGCTGCAGCGGCGGCGGCGGCTGCCGCAGCTGCGGCGGTGGCGGCGGCGACCGCTGCCACGACTGCGTTTCTTTCTCGCTTCAGACGAACGTACTCGTAGGTGGTTAAACCGAGGCAAGCGATGTAGCCGTGGAAGAAGCACAAGTGAATCAAGAGTATCGCAGCGACTGCTGAGAGGATCCCGATAGCAGAGATTAAGATGATGGAAGCGGTGTCCGGTATGGGGACGACAGAAAGAGCGGGGTGCGTGGCGGTCGCGTTCTCCATGGTTGTACTCGTGTTCCCGTTACAATGGTCACCGAGCCGATAGGGTAACACTGAGAGCAACAGCTCCGTCGCGGAGAGGCCGGCGACGGACAAGCTGGCCAGGATAGCGGAGATCAGGCAGACGAGGAAGGCCCAGTAGTTTCTACCTCCGATGCAGTTGTTGAGCCACTTGCAATGGTGGTCGAAATGGGCGACGCATTTGTTGCAGATGGAACAGTGCTTGGTCCTCTTGCAGTCGGTGGTTATGTTGCAAAGGTGGCAACGACCGTTCTCGATGACACGCGCGTGCTTCGCCCGGTCGAATTCTGGCACCACCTTGTTCGCCGGCTGACACCTGACTTGAGGGTCCGCTGGATCTAACAAAAGCACGATCAAGTGAGAACAGAGATGCGCGGCAAAGATAACCGCGATTAATATCGACAGTACTGAACGCAAACTCGCCGGCTGGAGGAACGGCGTCAACACCGCGAACGTATTTATTGCGAGAACCAAAATCACGATCCAGCCAATCACTTGCTGTGGGTGCAACGGCAAGTCGAGCCCGTGCACCCGCCTAAACTTTCTGCGTTCCGGTGTTACGAACGCGTTTTCAGCCGAACACCATCTCGATACGATGTCGCCAGTCGCTTCGTTTCGCATCACGAGCCCCTCGCTTTTATTCGACGATGATCGATGGATTATTCGTCTAATTCTATTAGTTCGCCGCTTGTCACCTCCTCCCTAACGACCGTTCCCTTCCAATCCACCTTCTTTTTTCTGTTTTCATTACTTTTCCCCTTTTCGTTTCTCTCATCTCTTTGTCGCTTCTTTTATTCGCACTTCTACTGACATTCCGATATCCAAGTCGATTAGGCTTCTGCGGCAACTCTCCAATAATTAACGATAGCTGTACTGGACCACTCGTCGCAAACCACGTCGCAAACCGACGCAGTGCTTTTCGAGAATGCCGTGTGTCCCTCTGGACAGAACGCGCCTGAACGCGCCTTAGGACTTGCCAGCCAACTCGGCGACGAATCGATACTCGCATGGCAACGTAGTCATGCCACGGTAAACCACCCCGAAAATACACGTCAGAGTTTCCATGAATGTTGTCGCCAGCATAATCACTCTCTTTCGAGTCCCCAACCTGCGCCTTGATAGCCCTTTTCTTGCCGTCAACGACCACGTCGCGATACATAGGTATAGATACCTAATACACGTGTGCACGCGCGCGCTCCTTTCCCCATTTCTTCCTCAGATGACGCGACGGTCCACGTCGGAATTTTTCCATTCGGTTACTGTTCACGTACAGTCAAAAGTATCAGACAGGCCAGATGCATTGGGAATATAAATTTCTGATGCAAAATAGTTAATGTCAGCGTAACGCGATTCGTAAATTTTTCAGGCAGCGGTAACGGTAATAATAATAACGAGGGTTTGTGAAACACTGTACTCAGTTCTACAGACTTCTTCTCTTTCAAGTTGAATGATAATTATCTTCAGTAAAATTTTTCTTTTATTCTGATTATTATTGTTATTAGTTAAATACAATCTTCACATCCTACCAATGGTTTGAGTAATATTCAAGGATTTAACTCGCCTAGTCGCTATGTTCCAACTTCATTTTTTTTTTTTAATGAAAGTGCACTGGTGAAGCAGTCATTGAGGAAGTCATTCACAAATGTACACCACGATGGTACAACTAGGTAAAATTAGAAGTAGGCTTGATGCTATTATTGAACACACACTTGTGGATGCAAAATGGGCAATAGGGTTGCACAATGTTGATTTTATACGACAACAGTTTTCTCTTTTTCTTTCCATGTAATATCAATTCTCAATTTACCTGTAAGTTTCCTAAATAATTATGTAATAATCCAAAGAAAATGAAAACTATGATGACAATTACCTACATTCTGGCATTTATGCTTGATTATTGTACCTTTGCTGCCACTTCTAGGACAAATAGTTACTTGTTTCTGATTTTTTAGAACACAGAATCATGTTGTGAAAAAATTTATCTTCTCCTATGACTCGAAGAATTTTCTAATATTTTCTATCATCGTCCTCTTTTGAATCTGATTTAGGAGGTTGTACTATTCTCTTTACATGTAAACATTGGAGGACTAATTTTTTCAAATGAAGTTTGAGATTTTAAAATTTAGGGCCACAGAATTGAAGCAGCTCGAGGTGTAACCAATAGCAAACCACAGTACGAGTGAATCTTAACACAAAGACAAGAACAATGGTATGTTTCATTCGTGCCCTTTCGCCCTTCAAGGGTGTGGAAACTAACCTCAAAGTGAAATAGGCACTCCGACTTTTTCGCGTATAACTCCTAAAGTACATAAGGCAGAAGAAAATGTTTCAAACAAAAGTTTAATGGTACAATAAGTGCAGCAAACCTGCGTAAACAAAATTTTGAAAAGAATTTTAAAAAAATAAATACCTGACGAAAAAAACTTGTTTTTAACTATTTTTACGTAAGTTTACAGTGCGTAGTGCACCATTAAACTTTTATTTCATACATCGTTTTCCGGCTCTAGTATTTTAGGAATTATTCGCGAAAAAGTGGGAGTGTCTATTTGACTTTGAGGTTAGTTTCCACACCCTTAAAGGGCGCTTGACCACCAAAACGTTGCGTTCCAATGGGCGAGTAAGGGTTCGCGGTGTTCCCTTATGCGTGCTAGTGAATGTAGAATAGAAATCTGGACGATTTGTGTCCGATTAAGCAAATAACTCTCGATCCAAAACAGCATATTGCCACGAAAACCAAGGGAGCATATGTTAGATTACAAAATTCAACCCTATTTACATAATGTATACACGATGTGCGAAAAATTTACTTTTTCATGTGATTTTGGCAAATATTTTCTAATATACGTTACCTTCTTTGCCATGTGATCAGACACGTCGCCTAATAATCCTCGAATGTTTCATTACTTCTAAAGGAATGCCCAGTGTACCGTCGATCCGTTGGATTTCAAAAAGCACTTCTATTCACTTCAAACGAAATATGTAGACCAACCTCACAGTTCCGCACGTTTGCTTTACTTCTATTAGGATAACCGTAAGATTTTATTCAAATTTCGTAGTCTAGTGCATAAGTACACTTTTGGCACAATCGCCAGAAAATGTTTCTCTTTGTGCGATAACTAGAAATGCGCTTGTACGAATTAAGGGCGGTATTCTCATAGCGAATTCGGGAGACCCGCACTGGCCGCACTGAGTGCGAGTTTTCTCGCTTCCAATTGGTTAAAAGTTGCACTCAGTGCGGCCAGTGCGGGTGTTGCGACTCCCGTCTAACGGCGTTTAGTATAAACTTCAGAAGCGCGAAGTTTGAATCGGATCACACGACTGTAATAGGAAAGGGAGACAAAGTGAAGTACGCACAAGTCCGAGGTGTTTGAAAATAGTTAGAGATTCTTTTAATGAGGGGACTTCAGGATTATAAATTAATCGATACTCTCTTAGAAACGGATGTTTGAATAAATGAACTTCTCGTTTCTTCCTTCTCCTAGGTGCGTAATTCCAGCGCAATGTAGTTAAACGCTTGGTTTTATAAAAATCGATAATCGAAAGGAATCGGATTGACGAATAGGAATTAAGCTAATTAATTAGTAAATTTGCGATTGGCTCTTGGCGTAACTAAGATATCTTGTTATTAATAAAAGAAAAACCCGATGGATGCTGGAAAGCCTCTCTCGAGCCCCAAAAGCAGAAGCGAGCGGACGTATAATTCTGAACTCCAATAAATTCTTTATTTTGTGTTCAATACAGTTATCAGTTATTTGTGTTTTAATCTTTTTTATTATTTTACTATCACCTTTATTAATATAATCATCTCTAAGAAATCCGCGTCCAGTGAGCAGAACGCCTTAGCGTTCCACGGGCATCGTCCCTCGCCTGAATTCCCTAAGACGGATCCAGAGGACCCAACCGACCACGCAACACGGGTCTCCCGCAGAAATGCAAGATGCGAAGAATTCCGACTGCAGCGCCCCTTGCGGTGGAGTAAGGAATCTCAGCTCGTGATGTCTCCCCTCTATAGAATAATATTCTTGAGTAGTACATTACACGGGCTTTTTTGGCGGGATACCGTAACAAACATTACTAATGACGGTTACTCTACGTTCGCGCATGTTTGTCACGGTATCCCGCCAAAAAAGCCCGCGTATTGTACTACTCAAGAATATTATTCTATAGGGCGGAGATATCACGAGCTGAGATTCCTTACTCCACCGCAAGGGGCGCTGCAGTCGGAATTCTTCGCATCTTGCATCTCTGCTCCATTTATATATGCTCTAAGTAGTGTTGACTAGAACCATGATTTGTGAATCACGAGTGATCCGATCACGTTCGTTCCCAATCACGGTGATTTTTCACAGTGATCCGTGATTTTCGTGATCGCTTCTGATTGGTGCAGGAGAACAGTGATTCGTGATCGCTTCTGATTGGTGCAGGCAGAACAGTGATCCGTGATCGCCTCTGATTGGTGCAGGCAGAACAGTGATCGCTTCTGATTGGTGGAGAGTATAACTGGTCTTTGCACGCACCACATAACCTGCATATTCTATATTACCCAGATAGCACAAAGACGTTTTAAAAACGTTTTTAAAACGTCCAGGTCAAACGTTCGGGACCAGGGGGCTACAACTCTGTGCACGACTTTCAGGCAGCGTTAGTACTGCCATCTGGACTAAGGATCGTTGTCCCCGAACTAAAATTCAATATGGTCGTGCTCTAGTGTTATGCTAAAAAGCATCGTATCGAACTGGAAACTCCTATTTGCTTATTATTTGAGGCAGTCAGAGCAGCAACGGACCAACCCAAATTAAAAAAAAAAAATTTCCTTTTTTTATATGGTTCGTAGAGCCTATTGGAATACGTTATTGCTACTAATTTAACTTCGAAAAAAATGTAGGTTAGTCCGCTTTTGCTCTGACTGATTTATTTCACAAAATGCAAGACGTCCTCAAATCAGTTGATGCACTGCCTCAAAACTGTTGTAAAAGCCATCGAAGAAAAGGGACTTATCATCCTCAGTATGGTTGACGATTAAAATACAAAAAATGTTGCAGCAATTAATATATTATTACTGGATTCGCAGACTATGTTAGACGGCCATATTGAATTTTAGTTCGGGGACAACGATCCTTAGTCCAGATGGCAGTACTAACGCTGCCTGAAAGTCGTGCACAGAGTTGTAGCCCCCTGTTCGGGACGTCTTAAAAACGTCCAGAAAAGGTCCTAGAAACGTCCATTTTCACAAACCAGACCGTTTTCTGGACGTTTTTAAAACGTTTTCTGGGCGTCTTCAGGACCTTTTCTGGACGTTTTTAAAACGTTTTCAGGACGTTTTTTGGACGTTTTTAAAACGTTTTCTAGACGTTTTTAGGAGGTTGGTACTGCTTCGATTGAATAAAAATTTATGGATGTAAATTGTTTTCAAAATATTACCAAACTCGATAACAATTTATTTCGTTTACTTACAATAGATACATGAAAATGTCAGTACAAAGTCGAATACAGAGAATATACCACTTAAAATAGATATGAAGTATGTAGAACATGTAGGTAGTACACATAGATTATACATATTATACAAAATATAGGTACAGAATATGTAAAATATCTGCACTTACAATAGATGTTTATAACATTGTTACAAATTCGTTGAAAGATCTCAAAGTATTGAGGAAAATGTTTTCTCTGCATTATTCACAATTGAAAATGCTATTGATTTACAATACACTAAAAGACTAGCGCAAAGCAAAATCACAATTTTGTTATATGTAATAAAGAGTAATATTTTGTGCATAAAATGTGTCTTAATAAAATGTCTGTACTTGCCGTTCGATTTGCTTGTACAGTCAAAACTTGTAATTGCGTTCATGGCAGGAAATTGACAGTACGCACATACTAAATTGACCGATTTGTGGACACACACGCTCAAGTCTTGCATTCTCACTTTTGACTGTACAAGCAAATAGAACAGCAAGAAGCAGCGTGTATGGTGGCCTTTGCAGCTTCACAAGTATCAGAATTCTTTGGAAATCTATAAAAACAGAAATAAAGTTCAAAATAAGATATGTTTTGAAAATATAGTTACTTTAACACGTTTGCTACCCAGTATACCTTTATATATTTTTCCTTAAAAGGCGGTAGTGAACGTATTAAATATAATAATTTGTTCCATTATGAATTAATAAAATAACCTCAATACCTGTGGAAAGTAACTTTCTGGTTGTTACTGTTACCATCATTCCTTTTCTTCCAATTTTCAGAATCTGATCTGTTTTTGCACAAAGGCACGATGCACTGAACCACAGCCGACGGCCGTGACTGAACCATTGTTCTTAATAACTTTTTCTTTAACACGCTACTTGATACCACACTCCGAGAAACGCTTTGAAACGCTTCAAACATGGCTATCTTTAAAACGTCCGTAAAGTACGTTTTCTGGACGTTCATTTTCACAAATCAAGCCGTGGACGTTCAGACGTAAAATGAACGTAAAATGGACGTTTTTAAAACGTCCTGTGCTATCTGGGTAGTTGACGCATCGAGATTCTTGGTTTCCCAATTTTATAAATCTTTCGATGTACATTGTGTTGCGTCGGTGTAACTTGAATTGAATTAAAATTTTTAATCAGAATTATAATTATTTATAAATTGGCACTTTTTCCGTAAACTATACGAAAAATGTATCACAGGTTGGTTGGTTTTCGTTTCAGATAAGTATACGACACGTTTACGACACATTTACGACGTTTACGACATTAAAGACACGTGTCGTGTATAAAATTGAAATTTCGTGTCTTTACCCACCACTGCTTACGGTCGATTTCTTCGCCTTCGCTAATCTTCCAGTTAGAGTTATGTTCCACATAACTGTCAAATGATAGCATCCAACTAGTCGACGAGTGCCACATGATAGTATGTATCTAATCGGTAGTTCACTGACCGGGATTTTAGTCGGAGGCTTAGCATATAAACATAGAGGAAGCATGCAATAGGCAAAAATGTAGACGGCGATAGAGGGAGAAAGATATATGAGGGACACCCTCTCTTTTTCTAACATAGAAAAAACGCTGGTGCTAGAAAGAGAGAAGGTGTCCCTCCTGTATATCTTTCTCTTTCTATCGCCGTCTACATTTTTGCCTATTGCATGTTTCCTCCATGTTTATATGCTCTATATAAGGTCGGAGGTGAAGAAATCGAACATTAGTCAATTACTAGTCGATAGTTCGGAAAATCAGTCGACTAAAAATAGTAGTTGGCTACTATCGACTAATTGATAGTTTTTATTCCATGGTGCCCATCACTAGATATTGGTGGCTAGACGGTCTAGCAATTTGTCTCGCAGCCTCGGCATCGTCAATCACGGCCAAGGCTTTCGGTAACTGGTTGTTAATGGTTGATATTGATGGCTAGACGGTCTAGCCACCAATAGGTATCTCTTGAAAGCCAACGATGACAGAGTCCCAACGATTTCTCTCAGGTAGGTATCTTCGTTGAATACACGAATTTGTCCCTCTCATAGATAGAGTCACTCGATGCGAGCGGGATTCGCTTGGATTAGCCTTGTTACGACGCCACTGATAAATTCATGGGATATTGCGCAGGCATCCTGCGGCAGACCCATTCTGTGACAGTACATGAATAACTGTACATGGCGAGACGTACCCCGTTGCAATTTGTCTCGCAGCCTCGGCATCGTCAATCACGGCCAAGGCTTTCGGTAACTGGTTGTTAATGGTTGGGAGCTTGCTATAATAGGCCCTAGATAGATTTAAAATAAACGAGTCGATACATGGAATCTCGGCCCTATTATACATTGTTTGGTTGCTTATGAAGTGTTGCCAGTCTGATCTCTGGTACTTGTATAGCCCCAAACATGCTCGCAAGCATTTACGTTCCAAACAGCGGATCCTTTCGCGGATTGTATATGGTTAAAATTCCACCAAGTAGGTGCGGCGTAGGTAATGATGGGTGGAATCAGCAACATATACACGATCAGCAGTGTTTTATCACAGACCAGGTATAGGATAGACCTATCACGCAATGTAATTTTGTGTCACATGCTCGGGGGGCTCGCGAGCCCCCTTAACATTTTCGTGTCACACCCAATGTTATCGATTCAGTCTAAAATAAGATTACAATGTTACGAGAGGTAGGAATTGAAATTAAATCTTATCGAAAACATTTAAAATCTAAAACGGCCTGAACGTTACGACTAATTTCAGGAAACATGTTGCATACTTCCGTTTACTAATATAATTTGATAGAAGCATAATTTGCACTTATATCTATAAATTTCGACTCGTACAAGCGGCTTCTTAGGAAATGTCCAAAAAACGGAAATATTCATAAATCGTGTGTATTTCTGCTTACAGGTAAGGAATTTTGACAACCTTTGCGTTAAATGCGAGCACCAGCTGGATTTCCGACTTTATTCATCGATATGAAAATTGCACCAGATACTGCTTCAACTGAATTATCAATTACATTTGTAAGATTTCATTGTATCGCATTTCACTTATTTCAATAAAATGCAGCTAAGTGATAAAAGAGTATTATTATTTAACGACCCTTTCTTTCCCTACTTACTCGTTCCTATCCTAAACCTAGCCGTTTTCAAGTTACTACACCTGCAAGAAAAGCAGATTTTCGCGCTGCATTGCAAAAACTCAAAATTTCGGCCCCACAGCTTCTCTTGCAGGTGCAGCGCGAAAATCTGCTTCCCTTGCAGGTGCGGCACTTCAAAATCCCCTTGTTCCGAAATTCATTGCACGATTCTTGCACCTGCAAGAGAGGCAGATTTTCGCGCTGCACCTGCAAAAACTCAAAATTTCGGCCCCACAGCTTCTCTTGCAGGTGCAGCGCGAAAATCTGCTTCTCTTGCAGGTGCGGCACTTCAAAATCCCCTTGTTCCGAAATTCATTGCACGATTCTTGCACCTGCAAGAGAGGCAGATTTTCGCGCTGCACCTGCAAAAACTCAAAATTTCGGCCCCGCAGCTTCTCTTGCAGGTGCAGCGCGAAAATCTGCTTCTCTTGCAGGTGCGGCACTTCAAAATCCCCTTGTTCCGAAATTCATTGCACGATTCTTGCACCTGCAAGAGAGGCAGATTTTCGCGCTGCACCTGCAAGAGAAGGTTTGTCTTCTGGGCTAGCTGGAAATCCTGAATTTATGGGAAATTTGGTTCAAGAGGGCTTTTACAATGATAATACGGTTTTCTAAAATATTTTCCACTTTATTTTCTTTAAAATATATTTATATTATATTTTTTTTGCAAATAAATATAATATTGAATAAGTTCGCTTTAAAGTAGTAAGGACTATCTATGTGTATTTAGTGTTCAACTCGCAATTATATTACGAAGACTGGTTAATTAATTCGAGGCTTTCGTCTGTTATATAGGTAATCAATTCTTTGGAAGCGTCGGTGAATGTCAACTGGTGTAACAAAAACGGACTGGACGAGTGCAGCATTTACAATATGTGATTTTTAAGTGGAAATTAAACATAAGTAATTAGAATGGAATTATTATATATCACTGTACATTATTCAGAGTATTTTAATAAACCACATGTAGAGAAAAACCGCATCTTTTAATTTAGAACAGTACCCTATAACTTCCCATTTCCCAATTAAATCCCAAAGTCTGCCTCTGCGTTGATCAGTTCTGTATCTTCGATTCTCTCTCCGAAGGCGCTAACTTAGTGCCACCTCTTTCGACGTCATGTTCTCCTGTTACGAAGCTCAATTTTGGAGCGTTCAGAAAATTTTGTCAGATTTTAGCCAATGCATCAGGAGAACATGAAGCGAAAGGAGGTATCCTGAAATTTCATCGTCCAATGCCTTTCGAAAAGTGTGCGCCTCTACGTTGAATAGTTCTCCGGCTTCGATTCTCTCTCCGAAGGCGCTAACTTAGTGCCACCTCTTTCGACGTCATGTTCTCCTGTTACGAAGCTCAATTTTGCAGCGTTCAGAAATTTTTGGCTAGATTTTGGAGCGATGTATCAGGAGAACATGAAGCGAAGGGAGGTGCTCTGAATTTCCTAGTCGAAAACTCTGCGCCTCTACGTCGAACAGTTCTGCGCCTTAGATTCCCTTTCCGAAGACGCTAACTTTGTGCCGCCTCCTTCCACATCATGTTCTCCTGTTACGAAGCTCAATTTTGCAGCGTTCAGAAATTTTTGGCCAGATTTTGGAGCGATGTATCAGGAGAACATGAAGCGAAGGGAGGTGCTCTGAATTTCCTAGTCGAAAACTCTGCGCCTCTACGTCGAACAGTTCTGCGCCTTAGATTCCCTTTCCGAAGACGCTAACTTTGTGCCGCCTCCTTCCACATCATGTTCTCCTGTTACGAAGCTCAATTTTGCAGGGTTCAGAAATTTTTGGCCAGATTTTGGAGCGATGTATCAGGAGAACATGAAGCGAAGGGAGGTGCTCTGAATTTCCTAGTCGAAAACTCTGCGCCTCTACGTCGAACAGTTCTGCGCCTTAGATTCCCTTTCCGAAGACGCTAACTTTGTGCCGCCTCCTTCCACATCATGTTCTCCTGTTACGAAGCTCAATTTTGCAGGGTTCAGAAATTTTTGGCTAGATTTTGGAGCGATGTATCAGGAGAACATGAAGCGAAGGGAGGTGCTCTGAATTTCCTAGTCGAAAACTCTGCGCCTCTACGTCGAACAGTTCTGCGCCTTAGATTCCCTTTCCGAAGACGCTAACTTTGTGCCGCCTCCTTCCACATCATGTTCTCCTGTTACGAAGCTCAATTTTGCAGCGTTCAGAAATTTTTGGCTAGATTTTGGAGCGATGTATCAGGAGAACATGAAGCGAAGGGAGGTGCTCTGAATTTCCTAGTCGAAAACTCTGCGCCTCTACGTCGAACAGTTCTGCGCCTTAGATTCCCTTTGCGAAGACGCTAACTTTGTGCCGCCTCCTTCCACATCATGTTCTCCTGTTACGAAGCTCAATTTTGCAGGGTTCAGAAATTTTTGGCTAGATTTTGGAGCGATGTATCAGGAGAACATGAAGCGAAGGGAGGTGCTCTGAATTTCCTAGTCGAAAACTCTGCGCCTCTACGTCGAACAGTTCTGCGCCTTAGATTCCCTTTCCGAAGACGCTAACTTTGTGCCGCCTCCTTCCACATCATGTTCTCCTGTTACGAAGCTCAATTTAGCAGCGTTCAGAAATTTTTGGCTAGATTTTGGAGCGATGTATCAGGAGAACATGAAGCGAAGGGAGGTGCTCTGAATTTCCTAGTCGAAAACTCTGCGCCTCTACGTCGAACAGTTCTGCGCCTTAGATTCCCTTTGCGAAGACGCTAACTTTGTGCCGCCTCCTTCCACATCATGTTCTCCTGTTACGAAGCTCAATTTTGCAGGGTTCAGAAATTTTTGGCTAGATTTTGGAGCGATGTATCAGGAGAACATGAAGCGAAGGGAGGTGCTCTGAATTTCCTAGTCGAAAACTCTGCGCCTCTACGTCGAACAGTTCTGCGCCTTAGATTCCCTTTCCGAAGACGCTAACTTTGTGCCGCCTCCTTCCACATCATGTTCTCCTGTTACGAAGCTCAATTTTGCAGCGTTCAGAAATTTTTGGCTAGATTTTGGAGCGATGTATCAGGAGAACATGAAGCGAAGGGAGGTGCTCTGAATTTCCTAGTCGAAAACTCTGCGCCTCTACGTCGAACAGTTCTGCGCCATAGATTCCCTTTCCGAAGACGCTAACTTTGTGCCGCCTCCTTCCACATCATGTTCTCCTGTTACGAAGCTCAATTTTGGAGCGTTCAGAAAATTTTGTCAGATTTTAGCCAATGCATCAGGAGAACATGAAGCGAAAGGAGGTATCCTGAAATTTCATCGTCCAATGCCTTTCGAAAAGTGTGCGCCTCTACGTTGAATAGTTCTCCGGCTTCGATTCTCTCTCCGAAGGCGCTAACTTAGTGCCACCTCTTTCGACGTCATGTTCTCCTGTTACGAAGCTCAATTTTGCAGCGTTCAGAAATTTTTGGCTAGATTTTGGAGCGATGTATCAGGAGAACATGAAGCGAAGGGAGGTGCTCTGAATTTCCTAGTCGAAAACTCTGCGCCTCTACGTCGAACAGTTCTGCGCCTTAGATTCCCTTTGCGAAGACGCTAACTTTGTGCCGCCTCCTTCCACATCATGTTCTCCTGTTACGAAGCTCAATTTAGCAGCGTTCAGAAATTTTTGGCTAGATTTTGGAGCGATGTATCAGGAGAACATGAAGCGAAGGGAGGTGCTCTGAATTTCCTAGTCGAAAACTCTGCGCCTCTACGTCGAACAGTTCTGCGCCTTAGATTCCCTTTGCGAAGACGCTAACTTTGTGCCGCCTCCTTCCACATCATGTTCTCCTGTTACGAAGCTCAATTTTGCAGGGTTCAGAAATTTTTGGCTAGATTTTGGAGCGATGTATCAGGAGAACATGAAGCGAAGGGAGGTGCTCTGAATTTCCTAGTCGAAAACTCTGCGCCTCTACGTCGAACAGTTCTGCGCCTTAGATTCCCTTTGCGAAGACGCTAACTTTGTGCCGCCTCCTTCCACATCATGTTCTCCTGTTACGAAGCTCAATTTTGCAGCGTTCAGAAATTTTTGGCTAGATTTTGGAGCGATGTATCAGGAGAACATGAAGCGAAGGGAGGTGCTCTGAATTTCCTAGTCGAAAACTCTGCGCCTCTACGTCGAACAGTTCTGCGCCTTAGATTCCCTTTCCGAAGACGCTAACTTTGTGCCGCCTCCTTCCACATCATGTTCTCCTGTTACGAAGCTCTATTTTGCAGCGTTCAGAAATTTTTGGCCAGATTTTGGAGCGATGTATCAGGAGAACATGAAGCGAAGGGAGGTGCTCTGAATTTCCTAGTCGAAAACTCTGCGCCTCTACGTCGAACAGTTCTGCGCCTTAGATTCCCTTTCCGAAGACGCTAACTTTGTGCCGCCTCCTTCCACATCATGTTCTCCTGTTACGAAGCTCAATTTTGCAGCGTTCAGAAATTTTTGGCTAGATTTTGGAGCGATGTATCAGGAGAACATGAAGCGAAGGGAGGTGCTCTGAATTTCCTAGTCGAAAACTCTGCGCCTCTACGTCGAACAGTTCTGCGCCTTAGATTCCCTTTGCGAAGACGCTAACTTTGTGCCGCCTCCTTCCACATCATGTTCTCCTGTTACGAAGCTCAATTTTGCAGGGTTCAGAAATTTTTGGCTAGATTTTGGAGCGATGTATCAGGAGAACATGAAGCGAAGGGAGGTGCTCTGAATTTCCTAGTCGAAAACTCTGCGCCTCTACGTCGAACAGTTCTGCGCCTTAGATTCCCTTTCCGAAGACGCTAACTTTGTGCCGCCTCCTTCCACATCATGTTCTCCTGTTACGAAGCTCAATTTTGCAGGGTTCAGAAATTTTTGGCTAGATTTTGGAGCGATGTATCAGGAGAACATGAAGCGAAGGGAGGTGCTCTGAATTTCCTAGTCGAAAACTCTGCGCCTCTACGTCGAACAGTTCTGCGCCTTAGATTCCCTTTCCGAAGACGCTAACTTTGTGCCGCCTCCTTCCACATCATGTTCTCCTGTTACGAAGCTCAATTTTGCAGCGTTCAGAAATTTTTGGCTAGATTTTGGAGCGATGTATCAGGAGAACATGAAGCGAAGGGAGGTGCTCTGAATTTCCTAGTCGAAAACTCTGCGCCTCTACGTCGAACAGTTCTGCGCCATAGATTCCCTTTCCGAAGACGCTAACTTTGTGCCGCCTCCTTCCACATCATGTTCTCCTGTTACGAAGCTCAATTTTGGAGCGTTCAGAAAATTTTGTCAGATTTTAGCCAATGCATCAGGAGAACATGAAGCGAAAGGAGGTATCCTGAAATTTCATCGACCAATGCCTTTCGAAAAGTGTGCGCCTCTACGTTGAATAGTTCTCCGGCTTCGATTCTCTCTCCGAAGGCGCTAACTTAGTGCCACCTCTTTCGACGTCATGTTCTCCTGTTACGAAGCTCAATTTTGCAGCGTTCAGAAATTTTTGGCTAGATTTTGGAGCGATGTATCAGGAGAACATGAAGCGAAGGGAGGTGCTCTGAATTTCCTAGTCGAAAACTCTGCGCCTCTACGTCGAACAGTTCTGCGCCTTAGATTCCCTTTGCGAAGACGCTAACTTTGTGCCGCCTCCTTCCACATCATGTTCTCCTGTTACGAAGCTCAATTTTGCAGGGTTCAGAAATTTTTGGCTAGATTTTGGAGCGATGTATCAGGAGAACATGAAGCGAAGGGAGGTGCTCTGAATTTCCTAGTCGAAAACTCTGCGCCTCTACGTCGAACAGTTCTGCGCCTTAGATTCCCTTTCCGAAGACGCTAACTTTGTGCCGCCTCCTTCCACATCATGTTCTCCTGTTACGAAGCTCAATTTAGCAGCGTTCAGAAATTTTTGGCTAGATTTTGGAGCGATGTATCAGGAGAACATGAAGCGAAGGGAGGTGCTCTGAATTTCCTAGTCGAAAACTCTGCGCCTCTACGTCGAACAGTTCTGCGCCTTAGATTCCCTTTGCGAAGACGCTAACTTTGTGCCGCCTCCTTCCACATCATGTTCTCCTGTTACGAAGCTCAATTTTGCAGGGTTCAGAAATTTTTGGCTAGATTTTGGAGCGATGTATCAGGAGAACATGAAGCGAAGGGAGGTGCTCTGAATTTCCTAGTCGAAAACTCTGCGCCTCTACGTCGAACAGTTCTGCGCCTTAGATTCCCTTTCCGAAGACGCTAACTTTGTGCCGCCTCCTTCCACATCATGTTCTCCTGTTACGAAGCTCAATTTTGCAGCGTTCAGAAATTTTTGGCCAGATTTTGGAGCGATGTATCAGGAGAACATGAAGCGAAGGGAGGTGCTCTGAATTTCCTAGTCGAAAACTCTGCGCCTCTACGTCGAACAGTTCTGCGCCTTAGATTCCCTTTCCGAAGACGCTAACTTTGTGCCGCCTCCTTCCACATCATGTTCTCCTGTTACGAAGCTCTATTTTGCAGCGTTCAGAAATTTTTGGCTAGATTTTGGAGCGATGTATCAGGAGAACATGAAGCGAAGGGAGGTGCTCTGAATTTCCTAGTCGAAAACTCTGCGCCTCTACGTCGAACAGTTCTGCGCCTTAGATTCCCTTTCCGAAGACGCTAACTTTGTGCCGCCTCCTTCCACATCATGTTCTCCTGTTACGAAGCTCAATTTTGCAGCGTTCAGAAATTTTTGGCTAGATTTTGGAGCGATGTATCAGGAGAACATGAAGCGAAGGGAGGTGCTCTGAATTTCCTAGTCGAAAACTCTGCGCCTCTACGTCGAACAGTTCTGCGCCTTAGATTCCCTTTCCGAAGACGCTAACTTTGTGCCGCCTCCTTCCACATCATGTTCTCCTGTTACGAACAGGAACCCTTCCTTCCCCTACTTACTCGTTTTCAAGTTACTGCACCTGCAAGAGAGGCAGATTTTCGCGCTGCACCTGCAAAAACTCAAAATTTCGGCCCCACAGCTTCTCTTGCAGGTGCAGCGCGAAAATCTGCTTCTCTTGCAGGTGCGGCACTTCAAAATCCCCTTGTTCCGAAATTCATTGCACGATTCTTGCACCTGCAAGAGAGGCAGATTTTCGCGCTGCACCTGCAAGAGAAGGTTTGGCTTCTGGGCTAGGTGGAAATCCGGAATTTGTGGAAAATTTGGTTCAAGAGGGCTTTTACAATGATAATACGGTTTTCTAAAGTTCTTTCCACTTTATTTTCTTCAAAATACATTCAATACATCGCAATCGTGTGATACAGGTACGTATAAATGAATATTAAATAAGTAATAAGTATATTTTCACTTTGTTTTATGTATAAAATCACTATTGCCTCGAGTCCACTGTTGAGGTTAGTAGTGTTTCCATATTTGATGCACTTAAGGTTGTTGTCCAGCAAGAATGATCCAGAAATGTCTCCTATAACAGACGAAAAATATATTATAGCAACTTCTATGATCTGGAATATATTAAAAGATTTGTATGCACAATGAATGTAAAGAAAAATTTGTTAAGCCCCCCTCCCATCCTTCTTTATAGCGCGACGAATCACGACGAATCGAGCTGAAGTAAAGCTCGTAATAGCGGCTTCTTAGGAAATGTCAAAAAAACGGAAAAATTCATAAATAAAAAATGAAAACCCTGTTATTTCGGGACTTGCGTGCTCACATCTTGTAGAATGTAGAGTAAATTTCAATGTCTTCGATAAACTAATGCTCGGCGCAAATAGAATCCAATTATTATTACTTCTCTAGAATGATTAAACAGTGCATTAGTAACTTGCGGGAATGTCAGTATCAGCGTGTATTTTTAATACTTTTCGGCGTACGATACGTGAAAGCGTTCTACTGCACCCAAAGTACTAATAAATAATGTCATCTTGTAATTTATATCTTACACGGGATTTGAAGAAATACCATTTTTGAGCACCATAGTGTCTTGATCCCCGAAATGGATTTTCGCAGTGAAATCCGCGTGAGTCGTTCACTGGCCGAGTCAAAGAGTAGCGTAGAAAAAGCCTGCCTTCAAACAAGTTACACGTATACAAGCACGCCAGCCTTTCAGCATTTCAACACTTTTCAGAGTAGTTCCGGATTTGGACGCTGTTCATGATCAGAGGCCGCTAAATTCAGTCCTCGAATTATGGGTCGGTAATACAGTTTGGGTGGTGACACGAAGTCCCATAAGGTGATAGGTCTATTCTATACTTCGTCGATGGTTTTATCTGCAATCCGCGCTCGCGCGAACAGGTGAAATGGCCAAGCGCCTCACAGACGCATTCCGCTACAACCGTGCACCATCCTGGCGTTCGGAGAGTTGCCGCAGCGACCGGACTGGACAGCAGTGATGCCAGAGGTTCGAAAATTTTAGGATGGTCTCTTTCAAATTAACGTCGCACCGGGCTATTGGGAATTTCCCGGCCTAGGTTATCGAGCCGCACGCTTCGCTTTTATGATCGGTTTACCGCTCGCACCCCGTATTACTCTAATGAGGTTTAAAAATAATGTCGACTGATATCGTACCCGTGTCCCAATTTCAAAACTTTTAGCTACGAGAGGGTTCACCGCGGCACTATACCCTTCTACGGAGAGATTTTTCGCCATCTGCGGGTAAAAGCCACAATAATGGCGCATCGTTAACAAAAATGACATTAACAGAATCCGGTATAGGCGTCGTGTTAAGTAGCTAAAACATTCAGACACAAAAATACTAGAAAAAAAATTCAAACACCACTACAATCAAAGACACGTCCCATTAGTTACCCCTTACGTCTGATCTAGGTATGCGCTGCATTAAGGATAAAATCATAAAAAAGAAAACCAGAACAATAGATTCTGCGGTCTTCAGAACTAACACATATGTAATTGAATAAAAATTTAATTTCTCAATTTATGAAAGTAATGATACAGAAACAACTAGCCTATTGTTTATTGTTAGTTGTTAAAATTGTTACTTTGTTTTAGTTTTAATTCTAGATTAGTTAGCTTTAAGTAGTTCTAGTTTTAGAACAAGTAGGTTTAATTAATTGTACATAGGCTTAGTTAATTGTAAGTAGAATTCTAATTTTTTCACCAGCACTAGTAGTAACCGGTATTTTATTTTATTTCACAGCGAATTAACAAACAAGCACATAGGACCCGCGCGTATTAAATTAGCGAATACCGTATATTTGGTAACTGTCGTTCTTTTCACAAGCGTATTCGAGTAGAAAGAAGAAGTGTGTGTGTGAAAGTACCGACTCCAGGAGACCGACTGACTCGTTTATTCGCGATCGCGGAAACGGAGCTCGCTGAAAAGAGTGGGGAGATAGCAGAGATTTCCGCGGCACTCATAGAGATGGTGACACCATAATTCACCGAAACAGATCGCGACAGCCCTGGTGGACGCTGGCAACTCTCCGAACGCCGGGACGGTGCGTGATTGTAGCAGAATGCGTCCGTGAGGTGCTGTTGTCATTTCACCTGTTCACGCGAGCGCGGGTTGCAGGATAAAACGCTGACCCTGTACAATATAGTTTTAGCCTTTGGTGATGGATATCCATTGCGGAACAATCGATTGTTGGCTCTGAATGCCCTGCTGGCTTTATTTATCTGGTTGTCTATGTGTCGAGTGCCCCTCAACAGATAACCTATTTGTACTCCCAAGTGTACTTGACTATTTTCCCTATTGGGGATCTCTGCTCTGTTGAGGGATAGACGTCGTCGCGATGGAGAAATCCCTGCTCCCTGCTTTTGTTTTTGAATTGAGATTGTCTAGCGGTTTCCTAAGCAGGATGGTTTCACACTTGCCAGGGTTGATCCGAAGGTTCTTACATTGCTAGGCACCCGTTTATTTTGTCCACCGCCGCCTCCGGATCATCACGGACGCTGCGCACTCTGTTTCCCGACGTATACACGACGATATCGTCCGCGAATGACAAGAGGACCGGGTGACACGATCGATATACCACGTTAATTGACGAGGCCCTACGAACAATCTTTCTCTCTCAACTATTCCAGAGCGGCAAATCCCTGGACTTGCTCAAAAGCGGAATACTAAATTAATACCATAAATGTTCGTCCGAACCACAGAAAACCTGTAATATTAGTAAATTCGAAAGTAGGAACGTGACATTGACACATGTAATGATATACCGTTACTATCGTTCCTCGTGCCGTTAGGGGGTACGTTTACGTTGGAGCTGTGATAATAGCGAAGAAAGAGAAATATTTCTTTCTCGATGAGTTTATCGTTGGTCATCCATATATAGTAAGCGTTGCTCTGCCTGTTGCTGCCTGTAAACAAACACGTCCATTATAAATCAATATAATGTATTTCGACGCTTCGCTCTTATCGCCGCTCTAATCGTTTATCGCAGTTCCAACATAAACGTACCCTTATTTATGTAATGGAAAATGCTTCTTTTTCATAGTATATATGTATCATAGTATTAAATGTATTTATTGAACATGAAGAAAATTCAATTGTTATAAAGTATTTCAACACACGTTCCTGCACACGCTAACAGCGAATTCGAGAGACCCGCACTGGCCGCACCGAGTGCGAGTTTTCTCGCTTCCGATTGGCTAAAAGTTGCACTCAGTGCGGCCAGTGCGGGTCTCTCGAATTGGCTATAACCTTCCGTAACAAGATGTTTTTCTAGTTATGTATCTCCAAGTATTGATAATTCGGAACTGGACTGTGAATATACTTAATGCATGTATTTTTATACAACAGCGATAGCACTCTTTTTAGATACTGCTGATTACTGGAGGTGAAGAGGTCGGCTGATAGCGTATGTCGTAACCCATAGATTTCGGAACCTATATATTCCATTAAGGTTACACGAAAAACGCAGTTGTTTGTCGGACAGTGTTACGGAAAGTGTGCTGCTAGCAGATCTCACCCGTTGTGCATTGCTGTGCAAGAAAAGGAGGGTGGTAAAGGTATACAGAAAGGGTTAGTACTGTACGTAAATACTATCGATTTTGATAGCGGCTGTACAGCATTGCATCTTGCTTGCCTGGTTCAAAACTATCATACAGTAAAGGTTCTTTTGGTACAAGGGACAGATTATAAAATAAAAGATGTTAGATTGTACTGATGCGGAGAAGCTTGTTACAAATACAGCATATGAAAAGCGTTATTTTGTCCGTTTAGTACAATTAACTCAATGGGTGTTAGAATGTTTGAATCAAGTTAAGCATGAAAGCCGTAAGAGATTTCCACAGAAGCAAGAGCAGATTCTATTGGATAGGATTAGGGTTGAAGTTACCAAAGTACAAAATGACCTAATTCAAGTAGCTATTCAAGATTTTAAATTTATCGGAGTTACCCTACGTGATTATAAAGTTGGGGGAAATGTTGATTTTCATAAGTTTCTAGTAGAATGTTTGCTTTCATCCTACAAATCTGCATCAAACAAAATGAAAAAAAGTATGAAGAAAAGCTTTTCAGAAAAATTTAACGACTTCCTTCAGCCAGATATTCAAAAAGAACTTGACCGGCACTTAGATTCCAGTAATAAAGCTAATATTGATAGCTATTTAAACATCAGAAGAGATGGTGATTCTTTATATACAATCTATTATACCATTGAGTCAGCAAAGGAATTTTTCGATGTAAAGGATGGAGAAAAATCTCTAGAGTATATTCCTTGTATAGAGGATAAAAGATTAGTTTTTCAAAGAGTAAGTCATGTTACCGGTGAATTTCTAAAAGATACTCCAAGTACTCCTAATCTATTATCTGAGGTCAGGCAATCTTTAGATAAAAAGGGAGTACCAACTAAGGCTCTAAGTAAGTATAGAGACAGGTTAGCGCATTATCAAATATTTCCTTTAATAGAGGGAGATGATAATCAAGTCAAGGAATTGTTTTATAAATATTTCCTTCCTATTCGTGAGGATATCAAGAGTACGATACTCGAAACAGAGGATAGTTTTGTTCGAAAGATTCTTGAAGAGAAAAGGAAAGAGTCAGGGGAAAAGTCTAAAATTGATAAGTCTGTTATGGAAGAACTTATAGAGTTTAAAAATAGGAAAGGTGTTCAAGAGCTTTATGATTATATTACAATAATGCGGTCCAAACACGAGTATCGCTCTAAGAACGATGAAACTAAACGATTTGTCGATAACGTCTATGAAACTGTCCAACGAATGGAATCTATGAATTTACCTGTAGTTCCGGTAAAGTCTTCCGAAGGTATATTAAGTGAAAAGGAATCAAAGCCCTCGTATTCAATTGTAGAATACATTAACAAAAGTAAGTTGGACACGTACGATAAGCTACGGGATGCGATGGGGCCGAGTTTCGAAAGATATGAAAGCGAGCTAGAAAATCGACATAGCGATGTATTAAAAATAACACAAGTAACGGACCGTCTTAGTTATAAGGATACTTCTTCGCCTAATAATGGTATTCTCGACAATTTCCTTAGTCTGCCAATACTTGAGAATATAAAAGTGAAGATTAAGAAAGACACTGATAATAAAGAGATTATCGAGAGTTCTCTTAAAAAAGAATTGGAACGATATTTTGATGCAAAAAGTTTTAAAAATAATGATGCCTACGTAGAATTTAATGATAGTAAACGGACAAGTTTGATTGACTTGCTGAACAGCAAGATCAGTGGAACTAATGCCAATAAAGAGAAATTAATTAGATTTTTTAAAGGAAGTGAAGAAAATTATATTACACCTGAAGAATATGCACGATTGGTTGAAGGCTTGAACATTAAAGATTATTATCTTAAAGAAAAGTTACTTGCATGCTCAGTAGAGTGGAGAAAGAAGAAATGTGTTGATTTGCTTCAAAAAAACCCTCCTGCTCTTAAGACGATATATGACAGTATATTGGAAGGTAAGTCGATAAGTAAGTCGGTATATGAGAAATTTCTTAACGAGTTTGGATTTGGACAGCAATCTGAAAATGAAGTAAAATGGAGAGTTGAACGTATAAATCGGGAGATAGGAGAATTATACTCGCGCAGAGTACAAGAGGAATCTCGCGTGCTGACGAAAGTAAATAATCCTTACGCAGCGATATCGCAGTACATTAATGTATATTCTCTTCGTGAGAGAGATAGGAATATAAAAAATGAGATTGAGGAAAACAAAAGAGGTAAGGAAAACAAAGGAGGTGAGAAACACGAAATTCGATTGAAAAAATTACGTAATTTTGGGTCACATGGTAATGCACTGTTTACTATCGCAGAGCACGACTTTATAATGCATCAATTAGTTAACATATTAAACGACCCGGAGGTCAAACGCATATTAACTGATCCCATCACTAATTATGACAAATATCAAGCAAGTATGGATAGTATAGATACGCATATTGGCTTAACGAAAATAAGTAGCTTGCTTTGTCCTCTTGACCAATCTGGAAGAAGTACTAGATCTGCAAATAAGAGTTGTTTAACATGGAAAGAAATAGACAAATTTGATAAAAGAGGGGCTAAAAATAGAGATCCTGATAACATTATAATAGATAGTGAAAAGTTTATTTCTAGTATCTCGAGTGAACTTGAGACAAATCGGGAAAAGTTTTCTAGATTCGTTGCTTTAGCGAGTGAAAGTGAAGTTATAGGTGACCATAAAAATAAGGTCTATATGCTCACTAATAAGCACAGGTATCTTGGTCATTTAGAGAGAGTAGGAAAAGTCTCTGGTAGGGCTATGCAGGGAATCATGGCAAAAACTCTGGTGGTTGATATATTGCGCGGTGATTATGAAGATCTTGCGTTAAATGTAGGTTTTCTTATTGCTAGTCCATTATTAGACAAAGTTGCAGATGTAACCTTTATGAAAGGGGCGGGTTATTTAATAAAAGGCAAAGCATTGCGTAGTAGGTCCTTAAGGATTGCCTCCCCATTTATTTCAAACGCGCTTAGTGTTGTTACTGTATATGATTTGGTTAATGAAGTGAAAAAATATAAAAAAGGTGATAAAGATGCTTTGGTTAATATCATAGGAAACAGTATTGAGCTTGTGACGGATACTGGTATAATTGTAGTAGAGATTGGAGAAGCATTTGGATTGTGGAAGGGAATTGCTACTTTCACCGGTCCTGTAGGAGTGACCGTAGGAGCTCTGGTATTTGTAGGCACTGGTGTTTACAAGGCAGTAAGAGCTGTTGAAAAAATTGAGGAGCACGTTGAACTATCAGGATGGCAACAGTTTACTGAAGGAAGCCTTGCTTTTTTGGGTCTACGACAATCAGACTATATCGAAGAGTTACTCGGAGAGAAAGAAGGAAATAATCAAGCAGTGGAAAATGCAACATGGTTTTTAAAACATCATCCGCAAATTCAAAGATATGTTTTCCCTAGTGTAAAAGGGTATACTGAAACCTGGTGTCCAGGGATTTTATCTTCTAACATTTGTGAATTAAAACTAATTACGAATACACGTACCAGGACGATATTGGATAATACAGTGTTCCTAGATGGAAAAATACAAAGTTTAGGATTGAGTAGTACAAGGCCAGATGATGTAGAGGGAATTGATTTCTTTTGTCTGCCTAAAGGGAATTCGAAAACTATTCCAGGGAGAAAGAGTTATTACTGTGATGGTGCGATTGGTGTAGAATATACGAATGATAGAACTGGAAATGATACTTTGATAAGCCTTGGAGATGGTTTCGATGTAATAAACGGTTTTCAACGTAGTAGCAATATTTTTCTTCTTGGTGATGGGCAGAAAAATGTGCTTGGGGGAAATGAAGATGATAACTTTATTTTTGCAGGAAAGAGTGTTGATGCAATTAATGACAGTAAAATTTATGGTTCTATAGATGGGAACGGAGGAATTGATACAGTTGATGTTGGTGAACTCGCTCCACATTACGAGGGGAGTAAGGAAGTAGGCAGGTACCAAGTATCTGCCGATTTTCGTGTGGGAATTATAAAAGATACATCTCAAGTTGAACTCCATATACTTAATATAAATGTATTCTTAGGCAGAAAAGGTGGACTAGATTACGTGGTATGTGCTTGTGATACTAAGCACGTGGATGGTAGAGGAGGAGAAAATAAAAATTATTTAGATAGCGTTATAATTCCAAAAAATGATGCTTGTTTTTATGATACTAAAGTTACAGTTAATCCTTACACCAAGGTAACTAACAGTGCTACCAGGGGTAAATTTCTTTATTTTGTAAAAGGAGAGGAGGGAAAGGAAGCGAATATTGAGTTAGGTCCAAGTTCACAAAGCACCAATACGTTCGTCTTTAACTATAAATTAACAGATGTCGCTGCTATCGATAAATCCGAGAAAAATGTAACTTTTACCTTTGTAGAAGAATTCTACAAAAAAGAAAAGAAAATAGATGTGAACAGTAGTTTTAATTTAACTATTAGTGGTGCCAATAAGAACACAACTACGTATTATCTAAATGACCGTACCAAAATTGAAATTGGTCAAAATATTGTATTTGCGATGCAAAACACCGAACAGCCAATTGATAGTCTTGTAAAAGACTACTCTTTTATAGCGAACAAGTCACAAATGTATGTTGTTGTATATTCTAAGGGTGAAGTTCTAACGGTTGGAAATAGTCATTGGGAAGTATTTATGAATGATCCTAATGCGAGAACAAGTCACTTAGTTGGTGGCAGTGGTGAGAATATATTTGTTATTACCTCGGGTCATGAAAAATTAACTCGTGGAAAGCTTTCAATTTCAGATGTGGTAATCTATGATTTTGATCAAGAGAACAAAACATATATTTTAAATCTACATGCCATAAAGGAACAACTGAAAAAGGATATTGATCGAGAAATCAACACAGACGTTAGTAAATTTCATACCGATTTACTGATTAATGTATCTCTCGATGATGCGTCTAAAGAAGTAGTACTTAAGATAAGACTAAAAGGTGCATTAGAGAATAATTGGTACAAGAGAGTACATATAGTACTCGATAATATATTCATAATTAAAGAGATTCTAGGCGATTTTGAATTAACTCTAAAACCTTTAATTTTC